>JACEFZ010028419.1:0-110000 GCA_014155875.1 Cepaea nemoralis | reverse complement strand
ATCAATCACCATGTAGAAATGATGTCAGATATCACAGTTGATGTACTACATAATCAATCACCATGTAGAAATGGTATCAGAAATCACAGCTGATGTACTACATAATCAATCACCATGTAGAAATAATGTCAGATATCACTGCTGATGTACTACATAATCAATCACCATGTAGAAATGATGTTAGATATCACTGCTGATGTACTACATAATCAATTACCATGTAGAAATAATGTCAGAAATCACTGCTGATGTACTACATAATCAATCACCATGTAGAAATGATGTTAGATATCACTGCTGATGTACTACATAATCAATTACCATGTAGAAATAATGTCAGATATCACTGCTGATGTACTACATAATCAATTACCATGTAGAAATAATGTCAGATATCACTGCTGATGTACTACATAATCAATCACCATGTAGAAATGATGTTAGATATCACTGCTGATGTACTACATAATCAATCACCATGTAGAAATAATGTCAGATATCACTGCTGATGTACTACATAATCAATTACCATGTAGAAATAATGTCAGATATCACTGCTGATGTACTACATAATCAATCACCATGTAGAAATAATGTCAGATATCACTGCTGATGTACTACATAATCAATCACCATGTAGAAATAATGTAAGATATCACTGCTGATGTACTACATAATCAATCACCATGTAGAAATAATGTCAGATATCACTGTTGATGTACTACATAATCAATCACCATGTAGAAATGGTATCAGATATCACAGTTGATGTACTACATAATCAATCACCATGTAGAAATGATGTCAGATATCACTGCTGATGTACTACATAATCAATCACCATGTAGAAATAATGTCAGATATCACAGCTGATGTACTACATAATCAATTACCATGTAGAAATATGTCAGATATCACTGCTTGATGTACTACATAATCAATCACCATGTAGAAATAATGTCAGATATCACAGCTGATGTACTACATAATCAATCACCGTGTAGAAATAATGTCAGATATCACAGCTGATGTACTACATAATCAATCACCATGTAGAAATAATGTCAGATATCACTGCTGATGTACTACATAATCAATCACCATGTAGAAATAATGTCAGATATCACAGCTGTGTACTACATAATCAATTACCATGTAGAAATAATGTCAGATATCACTGCTGATGTACTATATAATCAATTACCATGTAGAAATAATGTCAGATATCACTGCTGATGTACTACATAATCAATTACCATGTAGAAATAATGTCAGATATCACAGCTGTGTACTACATAATCAATTACCATGTAGAAATGATGTTAGATATCACTGCTGATGTACTACATAATCAATCACCATGTAGAAATTGTATCAGATATCACAGCTGTGTACTACATAATCAATTACCATGTAGAAATAATGTCAGATATCACTGCTGATGTACTACATAATCAATTACCATGTAGAAATAATGTCAGATATCACTGCTGATGTACTACATAATCAATTACCATGTAGAAATAATGTCAGATATCACTGCTGATGTACTACATAATCAATTACCATGTAGAAATAATGTCAGATATCACAGCTGTGTACTACATAATCAATTACCATGTAGAAATGATGTTAGATATCACAGCTGTGTACTACATAATCAATCACCATGTAGAAATAATGTCAGATATCACTGCTGACGTACTACATAATCAATTACCATGTAGAAATAATGTCAGATATCACTGCTGATGTACTACATAATCAATTACCATGTAGAAATAATGTCAGATATCACAGCTGTGTACTACATAATCAATTACCATGTAGAAATGATGTTAGATATCACTGCTGATGTACTACATAATCAATTACCATGTAGAAATAATGTCAGATATCACAGCTGTGTACTACATAATCAATTACCATGTAGAAATGATGTTAGATATCACTGCTGATGTACTACATAATCAATTACCATGTAGAAATAATGTCAGATATCACAGCTGTGTACTACATAATCAATTACCATGTAGAAATGATGTTAGATATCACTGCTGATGTACTACATAATCAATTACCATGTAGAAATGATGTCATTAATCACAGTTGATGTACTACATAATCAATCACCATGTACAAATGATGTCATATATCACAGTTGATGTACTACATAATCAATCACCATGTAAAATGATGTCATACATCACAGCTGGTATACTGCAGAATGAAGCACATTCTATGCATTGTGGTTTATCCATTAAGAATGATTACCATTAACTTCATTCAGTCGGGTTGAAATTATGGAGCCGTAAATTCTAAACTGGCTGGTAAGGCCTATTTTGGTTCGAAATATTCTTTGGAATGTGGGCAAAAAATGCTTGACGTTCCGGGGGGGGGGGGGGGGGGGAGAGAGAGCAGACAGAGAGAGAGAGAGAGAGAGAGAGAGAGAGAGAGAGAGAGAGAGAGAGAGAGAGAGAGAGAGAGAGATCCTGAAGTGGTTTTTCTGTCCAGCCTATTTTTCACAGCTCTTGCAGTTCTGTTTGCTTCACAAGTGACTGCACCCTTGCATAATGATGTACGCCACGAATTTTGGTCTTTGGCAGCAGTCTCCCAGGTGTCGTGATGAATTGCAAAAGCTCTTTTCTAGGCATGACGTCTACGAAATGACGCAAACTGGCCTTGAAACGTGTCTTCAATGTACAAATATTCGACCATTATATTAGCGCTCTGCATCGTGTTTCTTGGTGAAACTTCTGCTTCTGTCGTAGAATATTTCTCTCTGGTTCAATTCATGGTTAGGATAATTATAAACATATTTTTTCTGTTCAATTATCATTGTAAAGACTATCATTTACTTAAAAACACTCGTCTTAAATTAGCCATCCATCGCTCCAGTAAAAGGAACTTAAAAACAAACAGAAAATAAATAAAGCTTTGCCTGATGATTTTTCTGAGAATAGTATGCCAACTGTGGGAAAGACAGGAAACAAGAGTTAAAGAAGGGCGAATGTTTAATTAACTTAATTATCTATTAAATGCGAGTTTCCAGAAAGTTCGACCTCTTTTTCTGTCATGAATCTTCTACTCGTATTTCAGCTGCAGTTTCGAACATAAATTGTACTGCTTCCCCGGCAGTCGTTTGAGCCGAGAAATGTATAAGAAATAATCGTTTGTGTTAACATTAGAAATAAATTCGCAAGTATTGAATGACATTCATAGAAATTATATAAAGAAGTAACAGATCGCACTAGACAAGTTAATAAAGTAAAGCTTTTAGAACACCAGAATTTGAATACGACGACATTGTCTCCATTGACAGATCAAGTATGTTTTGACGCACAGCTAAGATCGTGTCATTTGCTGCAATCGGTACTCGGTGAGTAACGTGATGAGTTTACCTTTACGCCTTTACCTGGGAGCCCAGGCCGTTTTTTTTTTTAATTATTATTATTATTATTCGAATACGACTCGATACGAATTGAACCCACGAATAGCAATAAGTGAATAATTTTTTATTTTTTATTTAGCATATCCTTTTACAGGACTTAGCTGTCAACACCAGCATCTTTCAGCTGTATGTTGATCTCTTGGCAAGATTACGCTTAGTAGTTTGCCATTGCTTTCTGAGCGGCCGGCTCAGTATCCCGCAAGTCACGAGCGGGGGTCGAACCGCCTCAGCTCTCGCTCCGCTACGAGACTCTGCGTGATAAACGGGATTACAGAGAGAAAGTGTTGTAACCCCACAGCCAGAGAGACCGGCAAATGAATAATACTTTAGGTAAAACACGTAAAACACAGTCACGGGTTTTGCTTTAATGTGTAGCATTTGTTATTCCCATGGTAATTTCAAATTTAACAAGAACTTTTTCTATTGCATAAAACCGATTGGAACAATCTAATAAGCAATCGTTTGTTTTTCATCTAATACAGTATACGAAACGCTATAACATTTAATCGTTTATTGAAGCTTTTTCATTCAAATGTGTAGGTCAAGAAACGGTAAGGCAAAGGCGAATTATTAATATATCCACTTCATATGATACTTTTATATAACTCTGAGGTATAAACCTGGCGAGACGCAGCAAAATATGCCAGGCAGTGAATCGTGCAACATATTGTTCGTGGCTTCTGTGTTTTCATTTGCCAAGCGAATACATTGTTTTGAACTAGTTTTTGGTCTGTCCTTCTGAATGGGTGTGAATACAGGACAGTGAGCAATGAAATTGTGGGAAAGCAGGGGGCAGTTGCGATATGATTTTAGGAGTTTCTTTAGAGCACTGAGAAACATGAGAAAACAGACGCCGAAGTGCTGACCATCGCTCGTAGGATCGCTCATCAAAACCACAAGGAAAAGACAAATGACATTTCTGGAGCAAATCAACGGATACATAGTAATGAGTTTTATATAGAAAAATATTGGGCATGAGATACAAATTAAAACTGAGCAATGCATATAAGAAAAACTTAAAACAACTGTACAACATAGCATAAGCTTCTCCGATTTCTTTAAAATATGAAGTTACAGAGAGTGTCGGAGAGCAGTGCTCGTCAACGTCTACTCCAGCCCAAGCACTTGAGGAGGAAGAAAATATTCCACCTAAAGCTATAACAATGGTCTATGGACATAATCTGTAAGGAGTCATGGATATTAATCAGACATATAATTGACAGGGTTCGTTAGGTGAGGTACTAAAGTTTGTACGATATCTTAATACTTGGGACTTATACATGTAATTATGATGGTGCTTTTGCTTTGAAAAAGTGATGAACCTCCAGTTTGGTCAGAGTTGTGAAACTGCATGATGATCTTCTTATTATTGTTGCCTCGAATATTACAATCTCTCTCTCTCTCTCTCTCTCTCTCTCTCTCTCTCTCTCTCTCTCTCTCTCTCTCTCTCTCTCTCTCTCTCTCTCTCTCTCTCTCTCTCTCTCTCTCTCTCACTTTCTCACTCTCACTCTCCCTTAATCCCTGTCACTTTAGTGTTAGTATAAGTTGAACACAGCTACTGTACAAAGAACACTGAACTGCACATATTTCGATCTAATATAAATAAGAAACTCTTGGAGATTCATTCTTGAAATATGTTACTTTTAATGTTCATGCAGACGACATATTCACTTATTGTTCACATCTTGAATTATAAGAAGAACTCTGCATTAAATACCATCCATAACAGGTCGTGTCATTGCGGCTACCTTGTAATTATCAGGGTCTTCAAGGTCCCGATCGACGTCTGGCCTGTAACTGCCCAATCCTCACGAAAACATTCACTCGATTCAGCTCCTTCCGTGCATTCGCACATTTCTCGTGCTTCAGTCCTGTCTCACTCTTCATTGAATCCCCCACTTTCTCAGTATAACTCCCGTGATTATAATATGGCAGGATCCTTATTACACGGGGTCGTATCGATGACAATTAAGCGACACAGATGGCGGATCTAAACAACATACGGAGAAGATAATTAAAGAATAGCATAACGAAGACACGGGACAGTTAGATTAGACCACAGACACAGATTATAAAACAGCTTGGAGTGGGTTGGTTGAGGAACTATGCTTTAATTATGGGTGCAGGGCAAAACGGAGGAGAGAGGGTGGGGCAGAAAATGATAGGGAAAGAGAGAGATACATATCAAATGACAAATACGCAAACACATTGGATAGTTAAATTGAGACCAATATATTATGAATATTTAGAGAAGAAATGGTTGATTTCACGCTGTTACGTATCATTTAGTAACCTTAGTTATTTATTGTGAATAACTGCGTATCGTTTTATTCGTTTATATAAAGACATATTGTTTGACAGCATTAATTGGAGTAGCGCAAATGCAGGTTTTATAGGTTGCATTATGCCATTACAGGCTGATACCATGTCCAGATCCTCTTTGTATAATGATATGTAAGACCTGATTAAAACACCATTCACTAAGATTATGCCCTCATTGATTTTCACGAAACTCAGAAATGATTGAGTGAAACCCAAGCCAGACTGTCCTATTGATCATGCAATAGTTACGGGAAAGATGGCATTAAAACTGAAGTCTGTGCAGATCAAGCAATACTTAACAGATACCCTTGTCATATTGGGGCTTACGATGGCAGTAATGAATAATAACAAAATGACCTGCAATGCATGTCGTAAGACGCGACTAAGTAGGGTTGGCGTAATACTGGCTACATTCATTCTGTGAATTCATTCTAATGCAAACTCCGACCAATTGTGCCTCTATGAGGCTTGGCCTGAGATAAACGACTAGAAGAAGAGAACGAAAAGGTAGAAGAGAAAAAAAGAAGACGACGAGGGAGAGGACAGTGGAAGAGAAGTAAAAGAAAAAGCAGCAGCAGACGCAGAAAGAGGAGGAGAAGTAGAAGAAGAAAAACGATTACCTTGATGATGATGATGATGATGATGATGATGATGATGATGATGATGATGAATGAGGAGGAGGAGGAGGAGGAGGAGGAGGAGGAGGAGGAGGATGCTATTGTTCAGTGAGTATGTCTTGATTGCATTACTGTATACATTACTTTATTATTAAGGGTGGTTATGGTAAAGTGTGTTCTCTCTTGTAATTCATATGCACCACGTCGTATCATTAAGTAGTTAAAAGTTAGATGCATATCCTTTATAGAAGGTAGTAGTAAACCCCAGCATTTTTTTGCTGTCTGTGATCTCTTTGCAAGTTTACGTTCAGTAATTTGCAAATTCTTTCTGAACGACCGGCACCCATACCATTTTATTTAAAAAACAACAACATAAGGCGGTCTGCTGCTAAATCGTCCGCAGGTGTGTTTCTAACGTGGTATGCGGGATTACGAACTGAGTCCGTAATCCCTTCTCAACGAATCCGGTGTCATGAAGAAGAGTTACCAGTTATAGGGATAGAAGAACTAGAATAGGGATAGAAGAACTAGAGAACAATCTGACAACCAGAGTGATTCAGGTATTAAAGACACGAGGCCACAGAAAGGGGTGATGATGTATGAATTAAGGAAAGGTCAACGGTGTAACATTTTAAAGCGTGAGAAACAGATGTGGAGCCACATGGTTGCGACTTCTGACTAGGATATCGAAAACAAGCATTGATTCTGTTTGAAAGGATAACTTTTATGGCATACGGACATCTCAATAATTTCTCCAGTCCCCTGCCATAGATCACACAAGAGAGTTCTCAGCACAGTGCACGAACTCTTTAACACTGGCGAAAATCAGAATGTGTTTATTACAGAATCACACACTTTATAATATTCATTTGTGGGTATTATTTTTTTTCTAAACTGATGCTTAACCCGGGCAGCTTTCAACACTCGTCATCAAAATTCTTTTGATTTCATGAAAATATATTGACAGAAGCACAATAAGACGCACATAAGACGACTACTATCATCATCGATTGCAACGTTTCTTCATTAAAATATTTCTTTGATTAAATATTTTGACTGCAGCAGAATTTTGGGCAAAAAGAATTTGTCAGATAAATATGGGAACGTGTAATTTCCAGAGCAAAGAAATGAAAATACATCCTCGCTTCTGTTTGACTCCATTGATTTATTTCTTTTAAGGTAAGCCTTTCATAAAACTAACTCGAAAATATTTTAGGGTCTGGTCATAATGAAGGAATGGTTCTCCCAGAAGACTTTTGAAATCTTAAGCTAAAATGTTAGCTAGACGATGGTATTCGCCTATTTTACTGTGGTTTTGAATTCGAAGTATTAGTCTTTTTCCAACGGTCGAAGCAACCGTAGTACTAATGTAAATACTGCCGTTAGACTGAGAAGTATTAGGCTTTCACATATACTAGCACACGATATAATGAGGTGGCAAATAGCCGCTTGTCCTTCCCAGACAATTCTCGGAAAATGCTGGAAAGTATTCGGTGGACGGTCAACACAAGGATAGAGAGACATAATTCTAGCACTGCCGAGATTGAATCCGGACCACTGTCTTGCTAAGCTAGCGCATTAACAATAATGTTACCACTGTTCTATTGTCAAGGCAGCATCGTAAATAGCGCACTGACATAGCAGCCCAGTTTTTTTATGTTCATCGCTTACTTAGAAACAATATAACTTCCGATTCTACTGTTATCTAAAGGTTTGTTGTACAAAGGGAAGAAATTTCCTCGATAATAGATGCTGGCTATCCGTGTTTTTACTAGGGGAAGGAAAGAACAGATACACCTAAGCCTATTAAGCGTGTCGTAAGAGACCGCATATGATGGTTGGTGTGAGGCCTAATCAGTTAGGAAACCTTATCTGCAAAAGCATACGGTTATGAGATGGCTATCTGTGACTACATTCAATAAGACAGACATCATAAGGAAGGATCTCGAAAGGTTCAGTAAATACATTTCTGATATAGTAATAGATATACGTATAATAAGTTTATATATATATAAGTTATCACACCTACAATGGGTGAAGTGTCTCTACTGTTCGAGTCAGTTTGGTGTAAGTGGCAATGAATATATTCACGTTTAACCCCTTCACCGGTCAGTTGGACTAAAGTGTAATTTCTCGTTCTAATCTTAGGGACATAAATTACAAGTACCTTCAGAAGTCGGAGTCGGTTCGTGTATGGACTATGTTTGAGTTCAAAGCTAGCGATTGAAAACAAAAATTTCTAACATCCAGGTCACCACATGGGGGGGGGGGGGGGGGGGGTGTATAAGTTCTAAGTACCTAATTTATTATATTAATATACATTAAACATGAAACAATTGTGCCTTTCCAAATGTTTTTTTTTTCTTTCGGGCCTTTAGATACTTCTATATAGAAAAAACATGCTATAGTGTGTTTTTTTTTGGGTTGCCTCAATATAAAATTCAATATCTCAGTAACGAACTGAGGTAAAATGATGAGATTTAGTATATAACGTTATCATTATGTCCACCCAACAAAAAAATTTTTGTTCTGGAGATTTTACAGCAGATTTCAAAGTTAGTTTATATACGGTATATTACTTATGACTTAAAGATTACGTCCATGATTTTAACAGTTTTACAGCTTCACCAAGACTTGACCCACATTATTCAAAATTTTCACGTGATTTTCGTTTTGAAACAAACAGCGCGAAGATTCAGAGGTGTCTCCAAATGGAGGTTCTTTCATGAAACGTGACTATATAAATAAACTAGCTGACAAGGCCCGGTTTCTGGCGGGAATCAATCAATCAATCTATCTATCTATCTATCTATCTATCTATCTATCTATCTATCTAATCTGTCTGTCTGTCTGAATGCCTGCCAGTCGGCTGACCCATCCACCGACCGACCGACCCACCGACCGACCGACCCACCGACCGACCGACCCACCGACCGACCTACCGATATCTATCTATCTATCTATCTATCTATCTATCTATCTATCTATCTATCTATCTATCTATCTATCTATCTATCTATCTATCTATTTGTCTATCTATCTAATCTATCTGTATGTCTGTCTGTCTGCCTGCCTGCCGGCCCACCCACCCACCAACCGACCGACCGACAGATATCTGTCTGTCTGTCTGTCTGTGTGTCTGTCTGTCTGTCGGTCGGTCGGTCGGTCGGTCGGTCGGTCGGTCGGTCGGTCGGTCGGTCGGTCGGTCGGTCGGTCGGTCGGCCCACCAACCGACCGACCGACCGACCGACGTACCGATATCTATCTATCTATCTATCTACCTATCTATCTATCTATCTATCTATCTATCTATCTAATCTATCTGTCTGTCTGTCTGTCTGCATGCCTGCCGGCCCACCCACCCACAAACCGACCGACCGACAGATATATATCTGTCTGTCTGTCTGTCTGTCTGTCTGTCTGTCTGTCGGTTGGTCGGTCGGTCGGTCGGTCGGTCGGTCGACCGGCCCACCCACACACCGACCGACCGACCGATCGACCAACGTACCGATATCTATCTATCTATCTATCTATCTATCTATCTATCTATCTATCTATCTGTCTGTCTGTCTGTCTGTCTGTCTGTCTGTCTGTCTGTCTGTCTATCTATCTATCTATCTGCCTGCCTGCCTGCCTGCCTGCCTGCCGACCCACCCACCCACCCACCAACCGACCGACCCACCGACCGACCCACCCACCCACTCAGCCAGCCAGCCAGCCATCCATCCACCCACCTATCTTTCTGCCTACCTACCTACCTACCTACCTTTCTGTCTGTCTGTCCGGGCCGCGTCATTCATTTTATTCGGAGACTCCCGAGGGTTGTCGCTGGAGCTACGGAGTTCGTGCTTTGTGCGACGCTTTCCGCGCTGCGGAAAGAAACTGAGCCATATGGGATAAAAAACCCGGTGCAATGCAGCCGATTCTGTCGATTGTAAGCTACTTCTTTGATTGCACCCAATCCAGATACGCCTTTGTTTGTCATCTGAATTTGCAGGTCCTCATTACCGTAAACATAACTTTTTTAGCAAGAAATCACTAGTTGTTAAGCAAAACATCAAAGGAATGATGCCGCTTTCAAAGATTTAAGTTGTTTTTGGACCTATCAAAGACATATTCCTTGGGTGGGGGTAAATATAAGACGGCTGGAAAAATTTCATAACGATGCAACAGACAGTTTTCAAAATAATTGATCTTGAATGATAGTACCTTAATTTCTAACCCTGCAACTTCCAGTATGCAATAAATTCAATTTTCTCATATTGCCTCCATGATTGAGTAATTAAAAAACAAAAACTGAGAAGTGCCCTTGTACATGCCTTTTAGGGCAATAAAGCTGGAAGCCCTGGGAATTCAGGTCAAAGTTACAAAAAATGTCCCACGATGCTGTCTGAGTAATTAAGAAACCATTTACAACAAGTAAAACGTACATAAACTACCCGTTTCCTAGTCTTGAGACCTACTTGGCATATGGTGCTAGCCCCATATTGTAAACCAATCGGCGCCCGATGGGTGATTGTGGTCAATATCTCGCCGCCCGCGTTTACTTCCCGTAATATTTCAAGTTTCCATTTTAGTTTAAGTCGACCTGGCATGATTTAGATATTCCCGCGTCAATGGAAGAATCCATAACATTATCACCGGGCCGACCCGAAACATGCTTGCTTCTGCGCTAGCTCGACCTCCATTTGTGTGACTAACCCTAACACAATTCAAGTCCAACCTGCAAACATGGTATACCAAAGTGGCGATCATTATAAGTAAACTGTGAAATGAAGGATATTAAACATAGAAGTTAGTTTCGTATCCTTTAAAAGGACGTCGAGGTCAACCCCAACATGTTTTTGGCTGTTTGTGATTCCATGGCAAATTTTCGTTCAGTAGTTTGCCATTGTCGGTCTCCGTGGCTAAGAGCTTGCGGGAGTGATTCACAGAGCCCGCTTACCTGCATTCGAAACACAGCTGCTACCGATTTTGCAGCAGACAGTGTGGCGCTGAGTTTTAACGTGTTGGTATGGGATCCGGTCGTTCAGAAAGCAATGGCAAAACGCTGAACGTAAACTTGCCAAGACATCAACAACAGCAGTCAAATGCTGGTGTTGACAGTGATGTCCTGTAAATAGAATATGCAAACAGATTTATGCCATTACTTTCTGTACGACCGGCAAGCATACCATTGTATGAAAACCAACGCAAGACTATCTCCTGCTAAATTGACCGCAGCTGTGTTTCGAACGAAGTGGGTGGGGATTACGAATTGTGTCCGTTTCTTCCGTTTCTCCCTTCGCCACAGAGCCTCCAGAATATTAATGAAAAGTGTATAAATAATACGTCGCTGGAACATTACTTCCGATACCATTTCAGAGCGGGCAGTAATTCGCGAGATCAAAGGAAAGAACGATATTTTAGTCTATCTTCGTGGAACTTTAATCTCCTAGGCGAGTAACTGAACACATTATATCACATCGAGTGATGAAATAACTGCAAAGATTTACGCATGCCTACACATACATTGTGACCGCTGCCGCTGTAAAACAAGATTGATGAATAGGTTTCTGTACGGAATAATAATGGTGTGAAGGTCTTTCGATCCAGAAATACTCGCGTGGTTGCTCGAGCTGTCTGGAGAGTTTCCGTAATAGATCTCCCAAGTTAGCTTAACTAAGACATACCTGACAAATTATTTTGCAGGAGTAACTCACCAATTGAACAAGCAATCACCTAAGCACACAAAAATACACAACACACACACAACACACACACACACACACACACACTACATACACACACGCGCGCGCGCGCGCACATACCTTCTTCTTTTTCTTCTTCTTCTTCTTCTTCTTCTTCTTCTCTTCTTCTTCTTCTTCTTCTTCTTCTTCTTCAGTTGACTGTCTTGAGAAGACATCAGTTATCACAACTTGTCAACCTTCCCTGTCATCTTATATTTTGATGAAATTGATTTTCAATTTTAAACACCTGTTATCATCATCATCATCATCCTCATCCAGTGCCTTACCGCTTGGCGTGCGCGATCAGATCTCTCCAAAAATTGCCCGACGCCACGGATCAATTCTTGTGTTGACTCCCTACCGTGCCATGACACAAGACTGGCAATAATTTTCTCAATCTGTTGTCCTCTATCTCTCTTTCCGACAAGTTTTGGGTTACATTTTGAAAATTAAAAAACTAAAAACATTTTCAAACACATTACATTGGTGGTTATAATTTCATTTATAATATCTGATGGAAGCTACATGACAGAGGCTACGAACAGAATCAAGTTAGTCCTTTACAGGAAGTCGCAGTCAACCCCAGAATTTATTGCTATGATTTCTTGGCAATTTTCTTTTCAGTAGTTTGCCATTACTTTCTGAACGACGGGCACTCATACCGCTTGTATGGGAAACCAATGCAAGGCGGTCTGATTCCAACCCGCCAGCGGATGTGTTTCGAAAGCTGTATAGGGAATTACGAATTGCCTTCGCAACCCCTTCACCACAGAGCCGGTACAGTCGTCCAGATACACTAAGCACTTAATACTTCAATAATTTGCCTTTTTTTTTTTTTTTTAAGGACGACGTCTTTTACCTTGGAAATCAACGCAAAACGATCTGCTTCTAAATCGCCCGGGGCTGATTTCTACGCGTCTCCTTATCCCCTAAGCCACGGACGCCGGTTTAGAACAGAACTGGCCAAGTAGAAGATACATTTCATAAGATGAAACGCATGTTATATGTTAAATTACTTGCATTGAATGTCAAGCAGACAGGACTGAGACGTTATATCGAACCCGTTCTGCTGTAGTGAATGTCAGGCAGACAGGACTGAGACGTTATATCGAACCCGTTCTGCTGCAGTGAATGTCAGGCAGACAGGACTGAGACGTTATATCGAACCCGTTCTGCTGCAGTGAATGTCAAGCAGACAGGACTGAGACGTTATATCGAACCCGTTCTGCTGCAGTGAATGTCAAGCAGACAGGACTGAGACGTTATATCGAACCCGTTCTGCTGCAGTGAATGTCAGGCAGACAGGACTGAGACGTTATATCGAACCCGTTCTGCTGCAGTGAATGTCAGGCAGACAGGACTGAGACGTTATATCGAACCCGTTCTGCTGCAGTGAATGTCAGGCAGACAGGACTGAGACGTTATATCGAACCCGTTCTGCTGCAGTGAATGTCAGGCAGACAGGACTGAGACGTTATATCGAACCCGTTCTGCTGCAGTGAATGTCAAGCAGACAGGACTGAGACGTTATATCGAACCCGTTCTGCTGCAGTGAATGTCAAGCAGACAGGACTGAGACGTTATATCGAACCCGTTCTGCTGTAGTGAATGTCAGGCAGACAGGACTGAGACGTTATATCGAACCCGTTCTGCTGTAGTGAATGTCAGGCAGACAGGACTGAGACGTTATATCGAACCCGTTCTGCTGTAGTGAATGTCAGGCAGACAGGACTGAGACGTTATATCGAACCCGTTCTGCTGTAGTGAATGTCAGGCAGACAGGACTGAGACGTTATATCGAACCCGTTCTGCTGTAGTGAATGTCAGGCAGACAGGACTGAGACGTTATATCGAACCCGTTCTGCTGTAGTGAATGTCAGGCAGACAGGACTGAGAAGTTATATCGAACCCGTTTTGCTGCAGTGAATGTCAGGCAGACAGGACTGAGAAGTTATATCGAACCCGTTCTGCTGTATGGTCATTGGTTTACTTGTTGTGTCTTCCCTCGCCTTGAACTCAAACGTAGTCCATACTCGTGTTACTATTTCTAGTGCACTGGACTGATTTTTTGCGCATGGATTAGTGTTCCATATTACCTGTGTTCCACAGCTATCAGGCGAACCCACTCCTGACTTCTGAGGTACTTGTAATATACGTCCCCTAGTCAAGGACGAGAATTAACATATTAGTCCAACAGGCCGGTGTAGGGGTTGGACCCGCTACCTCGGCATCAGCACGCCGGAAGTTTAAAAGCAATCGCTATTATGTACTCGGTCATGCTGACCGCCATCTTGGAATGTAAATGAACAAACTAGGAAGAGGTGTGAGGCATGCGCTTTCAGAGACTAATACTACGGACAACCTGGACGGCTAAGTATCAAACAACGGGTGTCTGGACAAAGTTAATGAAAGTAGAACATTACAAAGAGAGAGAGATAATGTCTTCCGTCACATAATGCAAAGTGAAGCATTGGAGAACATTGCGATAACTGGAAAGATCAGCGATAGAAGAGAAAGAAACAGACAACTGTTGCTTGTTGATTTTAGACGATGGCATGAAAGAATGATTTTTTTTAAATTACTTACATTTTATTTTACAGGACGTCGCAGTCACCCCTGGCAATTTTTTTTAGTTTTGGTTTGTTTGTGATCTCATGGCAAGTTTACGATCAGTAGTTTGCCATTGCTTTCTGAACAACCGGAACCCATACCATGTCGCAAAATACCCACGCAATGCGGTCTGCTGCCAAATCGCCCGCAGCTGTCAAACGCGGTAGGCGGATTATGACCTGCATCTATAACCCCTTCGTTACGCAACAAGCGAAAGAATGTTAGCAATAGAAATAACCCAGAACACCAAGGACCGAGATCGGTCTAGAGACTCGACAGCATACGCCAATCAGCAGGGCACGTGGTGGTGGTGGTGTTGGTGATGGTGATGGTTGTGGTGGTGGTGGTGGTGGTGATGGTGGTGGTGGTGGTGGTGGTGGTGGTGATGGTGGTGGTGGTGATGGTGGTGGTGGTGGTGATGGTGATGGTGGTGGTGGTGGTGGTGGTGGTGGTGATGGTGGTGATGGTGATGGTGGTGGTGGTGGTGGTGGTGGTGGTGGTGGTGGTGGTGGTGGTGGTGGTGGTGGTGGTGGTGGTGATGGTGGTGGTGGTGGTGATGGTGGTGGTGGTGGTGGTGGTGGTGGTGGTGGTGGTGGTGGTGATGGTGGTGGTGGTGATGGTGGTGGTGGTGGTGGTGGTGATGGTGATGGTGGTGGTGGTGGTGGTGATGGTGGTGATGGTGATGGTGATGGTGGTGGTGGTGGTTATGATGGTGGTGATGGTGATGGTGGTGGTGGTGGTGGTTGTGGTGGTGGTGGTGATGGTGATGGTGGGTGGTGGTGGTGGTGGTGGTGGTGGTGGTGGTGGTGGTGGTGGTGGTGGTGGTGGTGCTGGTGGTGGTGGTGGGGGGGGGTGGTGGTGGTGGGGGTGGATGATGATGATGATGATTGATGATTGATGATTTATGATGATGATGATGATGATTGATGATGATGATGATGATGTTTTTATTGTGCTTCCTTTGACAACTCAAATCAATGTTTATTTTTCGCTAAATTATACTCGCGTATCTTCTGAGGCCCATAGGTGCATCTTAAGTAACAAGTTTGCTTTCTTTCCTGCTGTATCTTAATATATGGTTTGTTTTTACTGCGTTTCCTTTCTGAGCTCACATATTTTTATTATTATGTATGGAAAGAGGCTAATGAAACTAGAACATTATATACAACAATAAGAAAGAGAGAAACAGATTTGGTCATGTGATGAGAAGAGAGACATTTGAGAACATCGTGACAACTGCAAAGATCGAGGTGAAAAGAGGCAGAGGCAGATTGCGACGGTGGCATGGAGGAATATCAACGGCAGAGTTTATCCAGAACACCAAAGACAAAACTCTATGGAGAGTCATGAACGCCTACGCTATTCGGCATGGCACTTGATGATCATGATGGGTACATTACCATCGTATATCGCATTTAAGGGTGAAAAGGTGTTATCTATATTTCTAGGTACAGTAGATTTTTTTTCTGCCAAGCGGTTTTATCTCTATTCCCAGGTACATTGCTATCGTATTTCCCATTAAAGTTCACATATTTTAATCTAAATTCCTTTGTACATTGCCATCTTGTTTCTCATTAATCCTCATCAACTTTTATCTGTATTCCCGCGTGCCTTGCTATCACATTCCTCATTAACACTGATACATTTGTAGCTTTATTCTCAGATACATTGCCATCGTGTTCTCCATAAACGCTGACATGTTTTTATCTTTATTTCTAAGTGCACTGCCTTCGTCATTAACTCTGGCACATTTTTATCTTTATTCCCAGGTACATAGCCATCGTGTTTCCCATTAAAGCTCACATATTCTGCACCAAAAGAAGAGTGCTCATCGTAATTTTCTGCATTTGGTTGTTCTCTGGACTCTGCTCCACGCCCACAACGGTATTCAATCGCGTACTGCAACTATCAGAGACTCCACCTCGGGACTTCTGCATCATTCAGTTCCACACCAACAGGAGTCAACACGAAGTATACAACCGCATTTTCAAATACACAGAGTGTGCTTTATTTTACCTGGGCCCACTCATCATCCAGGTGGTCTGCTACACTGTCATTGGCAAGCGCTTGTTTGTGGGCGTGGAGAAACTTTACAGAAACAATGGAGGAATCAGCTCTGCAACTCGACCAAATGGCAGAGGACCGCGTGTGTTAAACGAAGCCATTCGAGCTAGAAAGGGCGTTGTTAAAATGCTGATGGCCAGTGTTGCCATCTACTTCCTCAGCTATTCACCTCATCAGATCCTCCTGTTCTACAACACTGTTTCCAGCGCTGGGTTCGACGAGACCTGGATTTTCCATGTCTTCACTACAACATTGGCCTACATTAATTCTGCAGCTAATCCAGTACTTTACTGCGTGTTTAGTGACAATTTTCGCAGCAAATTTAAACTCATCTTTCATAGATTCAGCATCTGCAAGTCCTTGTGTTGTCATAACACTACTTTGCCAAGACCAATAACTCTTCAGTCGTACACGGAGTATTCTACTCTTGTGCGGAAGCATACACTGAAACAAAACACTAATCCTGCTGTCGCATTATAATAACTTCAGGTCAACCTTATTTGTTATAAGCAATTATTATGAACTATGTTTGTGCTGATTATGTTGCCAGTACAAATAAACTATCATTACTGAATTTTTACTACTGCAGATTTCTGCACAAAAGATTATCTGAGCTGATGTATAAAGGTTGTATTCCAAAGCAGTTTATATGCAGTCTAATGGCTAGGATTCTTGTTTACTGACCGGGAAATACAGAAATCCGATGTAATATAATACCCATCTGACACTGTAAGATGCGGGGTTCCTAACCTCTCAAATTTGACCATGGGCATGGGTGGTTGTAATTAGTTGACAATGAAAAATGCCTAAAACCATGTCTAAAACAAGTATAGGAAACATTGTCAACCTAGGCCTAATCGCAGCCAGCAGGTATGTAGTGTCTTGAACTATGATCTGGTTGCATCATAATATGCCTCTCCGCATACGTGCGGCTCCAACACCGTTCTTGCACATCCCCGCTAGTTTCTATACTTGGTGACGGAAGGGATTCTCTTAACAGTCCCCAATGAAGACTACACGTTGGTACTGGATAGGGAAACATGTCTCTACGTCAACACCATTCCGAAAGTGGCAAACCTTTTTCGTGGCCAAGGCCACCTGATGTTCAATCATCAGGTTTAGGATTTAAAACTCAGTCACCGGAAAAATTCCTAGCCTATCTGCCTCGAGGTCCGTGTAAATACGTTGTTTTAAAGTAAAAATGATGACCAGATCATCCAAAGGATATCAACAAATGATATGCATTTAATATGTTATCTGTTGTAAGGCATGAACAATTTTCTTGATTTGGCCATTTAACTCGCCACTATTCCGTCTTGAATTATGTTCAGTAGGAAATAGATGAAGACAAACAGCAATAGGTCTAACAAAAGACATCATTATTTTACAATTTTAACTCGTCTTCTACCGTGAATCTTTTAAAATGGCTCACAATGGCCACATATTTACCGGATTCTGCGTAAAAGAGAAGACCTAACAACTTACGGGGACGAGAAGTAGAGGCAGAAATGAATAATGCGGGGAGCACATGGGCGGAACTTATGAGATAACTATTGACACGAGGACTTGGAGTGCGTCGGGGAGAGTCTATATCCCGGACTTATGAGATAACTATTGACACGAGGACTTGGAGTGCGTCCGGGGAGAGTCTATATCCCGGACTTATGAGATAACTATTGACACGAGGACTTGGAGTGCATCCGGGGAGAGTCTATATCCCGGACTTATGAGATAACTATTGACACGAGGACTTGGAGTGCGTCCGGGGAGAGTCTGTATCCCGAACTTATGAGATAACTATTGACACGAGGACTTGGAGTGCATCCGGGAGAGTCTATATCCCGGACTTATGAGATAACTATTGACACGAGGACTTGGAGTGCGTCCGGGGAGAGTCTATATCCCGGACTTATGAGATAACTATTGACACGAGGACTTGGAGTGCGTCCGGGGAGAGTCTATATCCCGGACTTATGAGATAACTATTGACACGAGGACTTGGAGTGCGTCCGGGGAGAGTCTATATCCCGGACTTATGAGATAACTATTGACACGAGGACTTGGAGTGCGTCGGGGAGAGTCTATATCCCGGACTTATGAGATAACTATTGACACGAGGACTTGGAGTGAGTCGGGGAGAGTCTATATCCCAGTGTTGGATAAAGTGTTAAAGAAGACTTAAAGTGGCTTTTGTAGTTGAGGCTCCACAAGTTCACATGATGTAAAATATATGGCCCGTATTATATTCAAGTATTTCTACAAGTCATGTCTAGTAATCGATACGTTGGCATGTGAAATTTTCAGTTAAAAATTGATCTGAATCATTTACCTTTAAATGGCTATTACCAATTATGACTCTAAACGTATCTCTAATAATGTGTTTGTGAATAAGGCAGCTCTTGAGATGACACAGAGTTACCGAATAAATAGACTTAATAGTTAAAGAGTGAACAGACTTAAGAATTTAAAAATGTACACAATACGGCATTGTCAGACCGATAAACATTGCTGAAGACAGGTGGACGACCTTCACTGGGTATATGTTCATTGTGGTGCCCTGGTTACAACAGATGATACTATAAGTAAAAAAAATAAGAGGACATCTGTAACCGATATATCTTTTCACCAATTTCTCTACTTTTCTTTCTTTAATCCCTTACAGGACGTGTGTGATTTCTTGGCAAGTTTATGTTCAGTAGTTTCCATTGCTTTCTGAGCGACCGGCATACATACCATACTATGAAAATCAACACAAGACGGTCCACTGCCAAATCTCCCGCAGCCGTGTTTCGAACGCGATATGCGGGATTACTAATTGCGTCTGTAAATCGTTCGCCACAGACACAGCTCAATGATAAAAAGAGTTTTAAAAATACGCATTTGCATCTGCATTTTATATAATTACAAGTAGATCAGTATCATCATTATCGTGTGCCTTATCAAGTAGTTTAGGCATTCATGTCTCTCTACAAATCTCGGTCCCTGGTATTGTGAATTAATTATTTTGTGAAATTCCTCTACGCCATGGTCTTAGAACATCAAGCATTATTTGTTTCCGTCTGTCTCTGCCTCTTCTGTCGCTGATCTTCCCAGGGGGTACGAACTTTTTATGATCATCTCTTTTCATAATATGACCAATGGACACCTTGCGTTTCTTTCTTGCAGTTGTGCACAATGTTTTCCTGGCATAATCTCTTGTATTGTTACCTGCTCCATTATTTTAAGGTTTCCGCGACATTCGTCTCCACTGCCTCCAAACTTGTGGGATGGGGATTTTAATCTAAGAGAATATTTTGTTAAAAGTGTCTAGGGGATTTAGGTTTGATTCTCTGGTCACTGCTAGAATGCAAGGTGATCATGGAATTCTACCATAAACACAAGAAGGAAAATACTTCACTCCTGTTCATAACTGTATTTATGAGTACTTCTCCATTCCCACTTATCACCTTATAAATTTCCTATAGTGTTAGAGGATATTGATTGTTTACAACATATAAAACAACCACGGTTGAACAACCATCAACACTGGACTTGACGTAAACATCAACAATTTTGGACAAACAGTTCAGGCATTAAATCAAGATCTGTAGTAACATACATGAAATTGTAATGGCCACATTGAATTTCCAGAACAGGCATGGGAATGATTTTCAATATGAAAAAAAAACACATTACCCACATTGTCCCCAGAAAAAACCAATGTTATTACAAACAACACAACAACCACTAATTGGTTCTACATCTTTGACCCACTGTACATCAGTAAAGTAAACAATGGTCTAAGTTCATAAAACCCAACATATAAACAATTGTTTCTGACACCAGTTACAATTCTCATATTTAAAAATTAATGAGATGGTGTCAGAGTACTCAACCAAAACAACAACCACCTGTTGATTCTACCATTCACTGAAAAAAAAACTATTGACCTTACACATCCATGGCATAGAAAAAACCCACATATAGAAGCTTTATTAGTACTAATAATTAAACTAATTATTTAATTAGTCTTTTTCCTTAGGTGTTGCTGTCGGTTATTCTTCTCCAGTGCGAAGCAGATAATGTCCATATTTATCCGGGCAGAAATAAATGTACTCACAGTCATGTTCTCCTTACATTATGTTCACTGAAGTTGGCTGGTGAATATTTATAATCCATAATCCAAGAATAGAATTATACACAAGTACATATCCCCTCCGTGGGGCTGAATTCAAGAATACTCTGTTGCAAGTGGGCTCTGTGGTCCAATTGAAATTGATGCCTAAGTCTGTCATACTTTCAGAAAATGCAACTTAAGCTCTTGCAGAAGGTTCTTCCCTAGATCATCTTATCGATGAAAAAGATGACGACTGTCCAACAGCTCGGTTTATGTTAACCGTTTCCCAATTTAGTTCAAAAGGCTTTTTCACACACCCGGTTCATGTTGATAGGCCATCCCACACTTGGTGATGGGGCAATTAGGCCGACATGGAACCAGCATAGAGTTCTGATTCATTCCATTTCAGTGTAGAACATACAATGTTGAGTCATTCATTTGGTTCATCTGGAATTTTGTCCAGGATTGATCTGCTACAGGCATGGAACTGAAGAATATAAATTCCAACACACCAACTGGGAGTCGCACAACAATCAGATGATTTGTGTTGTTGCATGCATAGAGGCATTTACTCCGCTAGCTTCTTTCGTATGGCCTTCTGATGGTGTTTCGGTTCAGAGATCTCGAGTGGATCTGGCTGCTTTCAGAGTGTTGTAGATTTGAACCTTGAGGTAATCTGGTTTCTAAGTTGTTTTTCAGTTGGTATTAAGTTGGTACCTTGGTTGTACTGGCTTATGTTGTTTCAGTGTCTCTTCCCATTTGTTTGAGTTGGTGTTCGTATCTAGAACTTGGTGTTGAGTCTGCCGCTGTATGACTGATTGAAGGATTATTCAATCCTGAACAGGAAACTGGGAATGTCCCATGGTTTCGTTGACCTCGCGGATTGATGGCGTACCAGGCGGTATCTCCCAGACGTAAAAGTAGACGATACTCTGTTGTCGGTGTATTTTGAATATCCATTTATCTTGATGGACAATTAAATACAGAGATCCATCCTGGATATCCTGACAGAAGTAGGACTATCAATCGCTGAGTGTCTCTCTTCAACAGATCTTTCGCTGGCTAGGCAGCGGATAAGCGTAGCAGTCAACGTTGATGTTTTCTAGATCCAGACTATGGTTAGGACAGGTTGCCATTTATCACTTTCTGGCTGTTGACAAAGGATCCAGTTTTAGTGATATAGTCCAACAAATCCAAACCACCACTCGCTACTGTCTATAGAAATGGATGACAAAGAATACAACATTGGCATTAACCTACTGTGGTATGGTAAAATGTTGACAACACAATTACAAACAACAAAAGAAGAAGGAGAAAGGAGTGGGTTTCCACGTTCCACTGTCTCTCGTGGTATTGAGCTATTCTAGCTCTTATTTAGAGTAAGGTATTTTCTCACTCCATATTATGTTCTATGTTGTTACTGGGACTATTAGATGAGTGAAGTCATTCTTTCCATCCAAACATGTTGATATGGCCTCTCTCATACTTGAAGAGAAAAACCTATACATAAACTCTGTTGTTTCTAATGCCTCGTCTTCCTTCCGTCGCTATAATCAGCATTAGGCCAAGGCTATTCAACATTTTCTTCTTATGTACTGACATGCACAAGGATCCTTACATCACCATCATCATGTCTCCAGGGGTAACATTAAAATGTTTATTCCCACAGTAAAGAGTAACAATCAGGACGGAATATAATTCTCATAACAGAGAAAAACAAACATGTACATTTCTCAGATATTAAGTACATGATAATCATACATAATAATTAATCATAATGATAATGCAAGGAGCCTATGTTTTTGGATTTCCTCATTGGTTAATCCATAAAACTAAAACATAAATTGTTTTCCCCCCACTGCTTACAGCAAAATGAGGTTAGTGAACGCTGTGGTATAAGTTGCCAAGTGCTGCTATTTGTAAGAAAATTTCTTATTTATTAGAAATGATTTATGCAGCCTGATAAGTGTTCGGAATATATTATTCCAGTTGTCCACCACTCTTGGTGCGGTGTGGCTACAGGCTTGGTTATATCACGCGTTTTTTTTTTTTTTTCATGGGATTATATTCTCCCACATGGCAATTTCCTCGCATATTTTATGAAATGCTTACATGTCGATCACCCATATTGAGTGGTTACTAATATGTTAACAAGAAGTTTGTACCAATATTTAGCACGATAGATCAAGTTACAGATTAGAATTTAGCAGAAACAAGTTCTCTACTATGAAGTATGTTCATAAGATGTGTAATCAAAAGTCTGCTTCCACATGGAGAAGAGTTTCTGAAATGTGCTTCTGAAATGAGTTGAATACTCTACAGTACACATAATATTTATAGATTATAAGCATTGCTAGTGAGATATAGGTTCACAATGCCTATAAGAGATTTTAACATAGGAATTAGAAATTGTAAGCATGTAAATTTGACAGCGTGGTACCGCATGGCTCTCAGTAGTAAAAATCAATCAGACTCTAGTTTACAAGAATTGTTGATTTATCATTTTAACCAATTCTTAATTAAACACAATGGTATATGTACCTTATAAAAATACATAAATACGTATTAATAATGTAGATTTAACATACCAATTGCTGCAGAGAATGATGTTTTTAGGGCTAAAATCGCCCATCCCCGAAGGGAAAGGCCGACGTCTGCTTCCTTTGTTCGCTTTAACAAAAATAGACACTCTCATCCCTTTGTCTTAAAATTAGTCCCGGTCTTGCCAGGTACGTGAACCAAACTAAGGCCAAAATTTAAATTAATGCCAATTAAATTTGACTGTGCCAAGGTCAGTCTATCGTTGTTTTTATTCCCCCAAAATAAGGTATTTAAACAGTAATCCCTAGGGCTTCTGATATTTTTAAGGGCGTCAATGCTAGGAAAGTGTAAGGACGTTTTATTATACTACAAAACTCTTCCTAGTTTGTTAGTTCACATTCACTAACATAGGTACAATAGGTTGGATATAACATTTCAGTACTATACTTCTGAACATCATCATCATCATCAAGTGCCGTGCCGGCTGGCGTAGGCGTTCATGGCTCTCCATAGATCTCGGTCTTTGGTTTTCTGGATCAAATCTGCTGCAGATATTCCTCCATGCCACCGTCTCAATCCATCCAGCATCACTTCTCTTGGTCTACCTCTGCCTCTCTTCCCCTCGATCTTTCCAGTTGTTACGATGTTCTCCATTGCCTCTCTTCTCATCACATGACCGAGGAAAGCTGTTTGTCTCTGTCTTATTGTTGTATATAATGTTCTAGTTTCGTTAGCCTGTTTCAGGCAGTCGTCGTTAGTTACTCTGGCAGTCCAAGGAATTCGCAACATTCGTCTCAGGAACCACGTCTCTGTTGCTTCTAATTTCTTCTTAATTTGTTCATTTACATTCCACGATTCACTGTCTGAACATATATAACGTTATTTAAATTGTATACAACACGAAAAAAATGTTTCAATTTTCTTCTTCTTCTTCTTCTTCTTCTTCTTCTTCTTCTTCTTCTTCTTCTTCTTCTTCTTCTTCTTCTTCTTCTTCTTCTTCTTCTTCTTATAGTCGATGCCGCGTAGTATCTGCGATTATGTCTGTCCTCAGTCCTGTGTCCGATGTTATACCAATCATATCAGGTACTGATATTTCTCCATGCTATGATGTCAAACTATCCAGCATCTTCTCTCGTGTTCTCCCAGTGCATCTCCTCTGCTTCACTTTTCCCGTTTTGACGACATATTACAGCTTACCCCTTCTTTTCTTATCCAAATAATGTGGTTTGTTTTCTTCTGATTCAAGAAACCAGTTCTCTTAGTGAGTTAACTTCTTTCAAGATATCTTTACTACTCTGTCCATCTGTCCACGGTGTTCTCATCATCCTTCTATAACACAACGTATCTCCAACCTCCACACAATTCCTCACATGTATGTTAATGGAGAAAATACTAGAACAAGTATCAAGTATCGCATTTCTTGGACATGTAATAACAGATTCTGGCAGAATTGAAATAGAAGACACGAAGTGAATAGGAATGGAAGAAAGATGTTCAACCACATGACACTTTTATTAACATTTACAAACAAAAATACAACGTTACAAATGATAATGTCCTTTGTCATACATATTCAACACAATTACATAACGTAGAAACCGGAACAATAAATAAGCAACTGGAGAGTCGAATTGAATCTCTAGAGATTTGGGGGCACACAGAAGAATACAAAAGGTCGTATTTCGTGGAAACAAAAATGATGAAACACACAGGTTGCAGAAATGCTGGGAATGAGAGAAGTATTGATGAAAGAAATCAGCAAGAGTCAAGTTAAATATTTCAGCCGCATTAAAAATCTTAGCACTCTTGTAATAACCACAATGGAGAGATGAGTTGAAGACCGACGAGAAAGAGGTAGGAAGCCATAGAAGTGAGGAGATAATTTTAAGACGTCGAATTGCAGTGTATCAGAGTGTACAATAAAGGAGAGAAACAGTTTTGAAGATTAATAGGCCAACTTCATTGTGAAGGCGACACTTGATTGATTTATTGTAAGTGGAACGTATTAAGTCTTTTCTCGTGTTGAACACAAGTGGTTCAGGAATCACTACCCTATACTAGAGAGCCGATAACATTGGCTGCCGATATCAAAGACGTAGTTTTCACAAAATGTACTGTCGTGGCAGATAATCTGGTTATAGCAATAGTTTAACATTCACACATTTCTGATAACATTACGTTATCTCCATGCACGTACTATAGAGCAGTTATGTCAGATATATGGCCCGTGGGTCACATGTGGCCATTTATGAACACAATCGTGGACCACGGCAAGCTAGTATTCTGCCTCGATCCTCATCTTTTATTGATTTGGCGACAATACATACTATTGAATTATATTACAAAAGATTGCATATTGATTTAATTGCTCACAAGGCATCATTGAAAGAAGGTTAACAAGTTTATTATATTAAATGTGTGTACAGTTATTTTGTATGTTATTTTAATTCATATCTTACATTGTGCCAGGTATTATGTGCAGTTTGTTGTGTTCTTCTGAATAAAGGTGGCATTGTATTTGCATGTATATTGAATTAACATTGTGCCACATCAAAGACAATATGAATTAATAATGTGGCCACCAAGCACTTTTTACTCTGATATACCTGCTATAGAGTATATTGGGAATATGTAAAAGCTGCCTTCAATAACGGCAGGCACATGTTGAGTCATGTGGTCAATAGATTGACCTTAACTGTTCATAGACTTGGTTATCAATAATATGAGAATGTGTATTTCTTCTGGACACTGTGCTGTAGTCTGTTAACAATGGCTACCTAGAAACTATGCTGAAACAACGACCAATCGAGGTCAAATCTCAGCCAGGAGTCATGATTTGGTTACCTTCTGCTTATACGCCTCTGTCCAGATTTGGCGTTTCTCGTATAGTTGTCTTGCACAGGCGGCTGATTTCTAAGCTTGAAGTGGGAATGCGGAGTTCTACAGCAAAGTCCCTGTGGAAATAGTACTTTACTAGCGGGTCAGAAGAAAACTCTCTGTACCAACTAAACTCCAATAGAAATCGAACTCAGAATAATCGTACTAACCACTTCACAAACACAGCTCCCAACGCTACAAATCAGCAGCCCCCTCTTAAGTGTCTCCACCTTGTCGTGGTAGAGGGTCTTGCATATCCCAATGACCCCAAGAGCCCTGCCGACGGAAGCACAACTACATGTCAGACAGGCCTTGGGATAGGGACCAGGCCAAGAGAGACACAATCTGCTGTTCTGCGAGTAGACTGAGGATAGGCAGTCAAGGACCGACTAAGGCGCACGATGCCACTAATTCTTGGTCCAGATACATACTCTAAGTCTAAGGCTCTCCGCTGAGGGATATGACTGAACGCCTCTCAGTCAACATCCCCCGGATGTGAGAGCCTGGCCGATACTCACCCTCTGCAAATGGTGGTGAGATGCTAAGCCGGTTACAGGCTTGGTCCAGATACTTGTTCGAAGGCTCTCATCCGAGCTGCCTGTGGCGAACGAAATGCCCAATACATGGAAGTTAGGAAATAAAGCAGCCATGTGCAGGACGTGACGATTTCTTGGGTGAGCCCATTACCAGAGCGCTATGTGTCGGCTCTGCAATTATGGAAGCCTCCTTGGATATCGGAAAGTGCCTCTGCCTTCCCTTGAGGGTTGACCGTGAAGTCTTCGACCGTTCTAACTTGACCAGCTGGTATGTGGACGGCACCACAAAAGTGAGAGTCCCCAAGGAATGCTAACCTGGTAAAAACAAAATGCACGCTAAAGTCGGATTTGTTGGCCTAAGGGTTTCGGCCCAAGGGAGCCTAACCGGATACACCGCAATTACGTCTGGGGGGAAAAAACACTCCAGATGAACGCAGGAGAAGAAGAAGAAGAAGAAGAAGAAGAAGAAGAAGAAGAAGAAGAAGAAGAAGAAGAAGAAGAAGAAGAAGAAGAAGAAGAAGAAGAAGAAGAAGAAGAAGAAGAAGAAGAAGAAGAAGAAGAAGAAGAAGAAGAAGAAGAAGGAGGAGGAGGAGGAGGAGGAGGAAGAGGAAGAAGAGGAGGAAGACGGAGAAGTAAAATCAGCAGCAAATAGCGCTGAATACTGAGTCCACTGATATCCGCCTAGCTTACTCTTATGCGTTGCCCGTTTTCTACTATTAGTATGTGCAGTTAAGACTACATATTTTTCAGGCTGAGACCATTATGGCATTTTTCACAAACTCTCCAGTACTTTAGAGGAAAAATAAAAATTGAAGCTGTTGTATACGATCAGCAAGCAGCTAGCATTGATAGTCGGGCAATAAGAGCTGCTTATATGCTCTTTTGTTTTTTAAACACGGGTTTATTAGATCTTTAAATAAAATACAACACTGAAAATGTCAAAATTTCCTCTACAAAAGTACCAACACCTATAGATATTACCAAAATGTTTCATGCGAAAGTATTAACAGCCACTGACAATGTCAAAATGTTCCTTCAAAAGTACCAACAGCCATTGACAGTGTCAACATTTTCCTACAAGCGCAACAGCCATTGACGGTTTCAAAATGCCCCATACGAAAGTATCACAAGCCACAGGCAGTGTAAAAATGTTCCATACGAAAGTATCACAAGCCACAGAAAGTGTCAGTATTTTCCATACAAAAAGTATCAAAATATACAATGCAAAAGCGCCCACAGTCATTTCACATTTCAATGCTCTCCTTACAAACGTATCAACAAGAACTAACAGTAGCAAAGCTGACCACACAAAGGAATTAACAGCAACTGAAAGAGGCAACACTGTCCATAAAACATCTCAGCAACCACTGAAATTAAATCCTAAACGATTGTAATTTAGAACTTAATTCTTAAAATATAAAATAGTTTACCTGTGTGTCTGTGTATGTATGTGTGAGCACCCGCTTGTGTATTATTATTTATTTATATTTTAATCAACTGTTGTACAACTGTTCAATAATAAAATTGCAACACATTGTATTGTCACACTGCTGTGCTTATAAATATATAAAGGTTGTCTCATAGACCAGTGGTAAGAAGTGTGTTATAACTCACTGTCGTGTGCTTCTACGTTATTAGTGTTATATGCAGTCTGTGTGTGTGCGCGCGCGAGTGCGTGCGTGCGTACGCGCATGTGTGTGCATGTGTGTGTTTTTCCCCCATTATTCATCTACTTGAGATGTTGTCGTTATTCTCGTTTCATGATCTGTCCTGTCTCCTCTTTTGTTCATAACATATATAGACAACATATGTAAAGAAACCAGCAAATGAGAGACAGCAAGAATACCGCATGACGAGAACACAGAAGAAGAACCACCTGCAAATCTAACCATTAAAGAACTCCTGTTTGCGGACGACCAAGCACTAATAGCAAAATCAGAAGCTGAATTACAAGACCACATGAATAGTCTAAGCGAAATGTGTAGGGAACATAACATGAAAATTAGCACAAGCAAAACAGAGGTAATGACTATAACTAAAGAAGAACAAACAACAACAATTCACCTAAACGAACATCCCTTGAAACAAGTAAAGAGTTTCAAGTACCTAGGAAGTATAATATCATAAATGGCAGATCAGAAGACGAGATCGAAAATAGGTGCAATAAGGCAAATCAACTCATTGGACAAATGGCACCAATACTAAAGAACAAACATGTATCAATAACTACTAAGAAAGCACTTTACAACACAATCTTCCTACCAACTCTATGCTACCAATGCCAAACCTGGACAATGACAGAAAAAGAGAAAAGAAAAATCACAACAGAAATGAGGTTCCTGAGAAGAATACTCAACGTATCAAGAAGAGATAAGATCAGAAATGAAGAAATCAGGACTAAAGTGGGGGTTAAAGCAGCACTAGATTTTATTAGAAAGCAGCAAGTCAAATGGTTTGGTCATGCAAGTAGGTTACCAGTCAACAGCATACCACAACAAGCAATGATGTACAGACCAGATGGAAACAGAGGAAGAGGCCTACCACGTAAACGTTGGACGGAGGGAATAGCAGAGTCCATGGGAATATCGATATATGAAGCCCATAATCGGGCACTCTCACGAAGTTTATACTTCACCTCGACACCGCAAGGTACAAGAGGAACATGATGAGATGAGATGAGATGATGATGTCTTAAGTACCAAGCTGCCCACTTATTATTTGCTCATTTGTATGGACACGAAGATGGTTACGGTGGACCAGGATGTCTGCCCGTCAACTGTAGTCTTTATTATGTTTTTATTGACTCTGCTGTCTGATTGTTCTGTCATTAAATCTGCAATCCGTCGTAATATGAGAATCGAATGTGTGCCTGTCGCATCACATGACATCTGCACTCTGTAGTTACATGAGAATCAAATTGAATGTCTGCTGAATCCGTCAGCTGAAGTGCTTGCAATGTAAAGTCCTAGTCGTTTCGTCACCCGAAATTCGTCCATGTCTGAATATCATGGTGTCTATTTGTTAAACTTGTCCCTCACCTAAAGTGTTTATTGCTTATTTGCTTGTTTATTGCCACAGTTATTTCTTATGTCTGTTGATCCTATTATTTGATATTATGTTGTCTTACTCTGTACTCTATACTGAAGGGTCAGTGGTGAGAAACAGACGGAGCAGTTGGGGTTTTATTGCGAAGGCTAATGAACGACTCTTGAAAAAGGAGAGTATGGCATATGAGGCTACAACCTCCAGCATGATAATGGAGATAGAAGCAGTCACAGCGGCAATCCTTTCGTTAGAAGAGACCACTGCAATACACACTGTCATCATCACGGACTCAAGGAGTATGCTTAGTAAGGTGGGGAAAGGAATGTTTCGTGTGGAATGGCTCACCTCGCTTCAGAGATCACAGATTGTGAGAATTGTGTTAATTTTTTGCCCTAGCCATGCGGGAGCGCAGGGGAATTAACAGGCAGATAGGCTGGCAGGGAATGCATCTCTTGGTGGTAGATTACCTATGGAAAAGGGGGAGGTGGCCGTGCGTCTGTGGGACCAGGTGGAGAAGGTGGAGGAACAGATTGAGAACCCGTTTGTGAAAAGGATGAGATTACGGAGGACTGGCAGGGTTTTGGTAGAATCTCAAAACGGAGAGGGATGACCAGGAGAACTTTCAATCAGATAGCGGTGGGAACGATTAGTAGTGTGACTTTTCGCTGGCTGTTGAAAGAGGGGACGGAGCGCGTATGAGAATGTCCAGAGTGCAGTGATGTCGGTTCTTAGCTCAACTTAACTCAACTCTGTACGTTTGTAAGGATTCGAAACGTGGATAATGAGCTGAAAAACATCTAATAGTCGTGGAAATGTGGTTTCTACGGAAAATGGAAACAATATCACGGACATAGAGAAAAACCTATGAGTAAGTCCTATAAGAAGCAAATGAAAACAATAACTTGATTAGGGAAATTAGACGCAGACAGTCAAAGTCAAATGTTTGTGGGCACGTTATGAGAAGACATAAGCTAGAGAACTTGTGACAACTGGCAAAACAGAGGAGGATAAACAAGGGGAGGGCAGAGAAGTAATTATCTGGATGGCTTGACAGTATGGCATGGTCGAGACAAGAACACAGAGCTGATCCACGACTCTGATATGTGCGTGTGAGATGTCGCAATATCGGCTATCGGTATGGCACATAATGATGATTGTCTTACTGCCATAACTTATGGGTAGTGAATGCAGTTTCACAATCCCAAAATGCTGGGTCGAAATTCAGCTACAGATGATTTGGTAGCAAATCCCTTGTGTTAATTTTCATAATGGTATGAACATCAGCCGTTCAGAAAGCAGTGACAAACTACTGAATATAAAATTGCCTAGAAAGTCTCACACATACAATAAATGTTGGGGTTGATTGTCTGTAAAGGATATGCAACTAAATTTAACTGTCCATATTGTATTGCGTTTCATTTCCAATAAAATATTATATCAATGCCTTCATGTTAAAATATACAATACAGTTTTGCACACACACAAAATGTACTTAACTTATTGCAAACAATATCCTAAACTGTTATTCGATACACGTCCCATAATACATCTCAATTTACGCAGATGTGGTCTTCTAGAACGTCAGTCGACTAAATTAATATAACGAGAAGGATACGTTGTCTCTAGCTTTAAAAAAAAAACTAATGACTAAGAATGCTATCAACATCTGAAATGTGGAGAATGCAAATAGTTTAACACTCACAGCAATTAATGTTATCTTTATCAGGCTTCGAAACAGTAATTAAATTTTCTGCACTAATCGCGAAATAACATCCGCTAATTTATTAATAAAGAAATTCGTGTTTATTGTGTTTAATTGAACAAGTGATTACAAATACAACTGTATATTTATCGCGATGACGCAATGTCTTCTTAACATTCATTCATTTAAATTCTTTTGTTAGCTATGGGGCACGGATTCTAAACATTTTCATATGCCCTTTTACTAACTTATACCTCTGACAGAAATAAAAGACTTACATGGCAAATACAAGAAATAAACGAACATAGACATTTTCATGGCATGGTTTGGGAGAACGAAAGGAAAGAGGATGCAGACTTATAGAATGGGCAAAAGAACAAGAAATAGTTGTAGGAAACACCTGGTTAAAACACCATCCTAGAATATTATGGACATGGAGGAGTACAGACAGCAGGATTAAAAACCAGATAGATTACATCCTGATTAGCAGAAGGTTTCAAAATGCTTTAACAGTCGTAAAAACAGTCCGCAATGCAGACTGTTACAGTGATCACAAAATAATTATGGGCACATTGAGGGTAAAGTTAAAGAAAGTCGAGTATACAACAGGAAACCCTAAATATGATTTGTCCAAATTGAAAACTGACAAAGAAATACAAGATAATTTTAACATTGAAGTAGAGAACAAATATGATATATTGTCTGATCTAGAGATACTATTTCAAGATGTGGATGATCAATGGGAAATGTTGAAGAATTCAATCAGTTGTGCTGCAGAAAAAACTATTCCATAATTAAAGAAAGTGGGTCGTAAGACATGGATGACTGAAGAAATTTTACAGCTAATGGAAACAAGACGACAGAACAAAAATAATCCTGCCAAATATGAAGAACTTCACAGAAAAGTCAGAATATTATGTGAAGAGGCAAAAGAAGCATAGAAAATAGAAATGTTTGCATATCCTTTACAGGACAACGCTGTCAACATCAGCATCTTTCAGCTGATTCTTGATTTCTTGGCAAGATTACGCTCAGTAGTTTGCCATTGCTTTCTAAGCGGCCGGCTCACATACACCGTAAGTTACCGACGCGATTCGAACCACTGCTGATTCTCACCGTCGTCACGTTACTTACGAGAGTATACGAGATTACGGAGAAAAGTCGCTAACCTCTAGGCCATGAAGCCAGCCTAAAAGAAGCATGGCTCGAGAAAAACTGCATAGAAATTGAAAAACGATACAACAGAAAAAACACCAAACTAATGCACAAAAGAATTCAGGAGCTTACTAATCAAAGAACACATACATCAGCAGGCTGTATCAGTGAAAGCTTCTTAAAGTTGCTGTTGGAACTCAAAGCATTTATCAGGATCTTGGGTGTTAATATTAATCCTGGGGCTAGATTTGTGTTTAGTCGTGTAGATTCTTTTTGGTCTTAGTTTAACCGTTGCAACAAGACCTGGGATGGAGTTTACCTCTCCATAGCACAAAGCTTGGGCTGAAATAGAAAGACCATGTGTTGCCCATGCAGCATGATCCCTCTCTCGGCCTGCCTAGTTCACTCCAGAGGAAAGGTGACACCCATACATCTGGAACTAGACAAGCGGCAGAAGTTGCCGGATCAGCAAAGCAATGCTCTAACTGTCTGCCAGTTGGAGATATCTTAACATAGCAAAAACAAAAATATTGCAAACAGATAAAACTAATATGGAGAAAGAAATATATGCTAATTAGGAAAAACTGCCACTTTTACCGATGCTTAGACACTCTTCCGTTTTAGGTCGGCCAAGTGGACAGGCGTGTGTTGATTCACTGAGTAGTAAACGGTAATGATGTATCAATATGAATATTGTGAATTATGTTTAGTTTAAGTAGCAGTTTATACATGTAAAGACGTCTGTAAGAATTACAATCCTATCCTTACTCACCATGGCTGAAGAAGGTAATCAACTCATGAACTCAATGCTATGTAAGTGAGTTCTCTCAACGAACAATTCATTCCTTCTGTCTAGGTCTGCTAAATATATTCTACACTATCCGGCACAGTGATGCATCTACAATTTGTGTGTTCTTATGTGTCAACTGCAGTGATTCATTGGTGAATAGTTGCGTCAGTGGCCGCAAAAGACAATGGTGATACCACAGACTCATCGACCGTGATACCGTGATCTTAGTATGGACTATTCATATATTGTAGCTGTGTGATATCACCAGGTGTGTGACACTAGTCTTAAATAGACTGATGTTATTAAGACGGTATATAAAAACTATCCAGTCTATGCATCTAGTCCTAGCTGGATATTTCACATCATCACTAAGTGCTATGTAAGAGTCATAATAATTTCCTCCTAACACTGGGTAAATATCCAGTTTGTGAACACTAACCCAATCTATGGTCCTGGTACAAGTCCAAAGAGCCTTAGCGTAGAGACACTATTGGTTTCAGGGAATGCATTCTAGTCTTGGCTGGAGATCTCAACGCCACCAGCAACCAGTGTGAGTCTAGAGGCCTTAATGATGCTGTTAAGACACTTCTTAGGAGCCGATCTACGAGAAGCCTGCACAAGCCTGCTGAGGCGAAGTATTCTCCGTGGGATACATATTGGTGTATGTGTGTGCACGCACGTGCGTGCGTGCGTGTGTGTGTGTGTGTGTGTGTGCGCGCACGCGCGCGCGGGTTTCCCTTTCTTTGTTGTGACCGGTGATGATGTGCAAAACGACTCATTAATGTCTATATATTCTTTATTCTATGTCTACTGCAATTTTAACCTTCAACGTGTGCTATCATCGAAGGCAAATTCATTGTACTACTTCATTAGTTAAGAGTAGAACTAAAAGAAAATAGTTAATCTATTTGGAATAATAAAGATGTATTTTTTTATTACCTCAATCTCTTTATTGTAGCTAATCATTAGTTAAGGATGGGAGTTTATGACTGTGCACTATCGTCTGCAAATTGTAGGAGTAGGGCCGGGCTGTATATTTATACGACAGAAAAAAAAGGACAAATGACTTATATAATCAAATCTTGGTCTCGATGTTTACTTTATTGTCAGTTTCTGTCGATCTTTCCATATTGATTAAGGAACCACACCCTCATACTAATATTTACAAAAAGCCAACTTCATAGACTAGTCATCTACTCCGTCTCAGACTGTCGGTTTAGAAAAAGTCGAACCCATTTTCACCTGCCAATCTACAAGATGGAGTTGTCAGTTGTCGAAGCCCGCCATGATAGACTAAAACATACAGTTAGGACAGTCCTGGAGACTGAAATCAGACTGATTTCCTTATGTCCTTGACTGACACACAATACTTGCCAAATAATCGATAACAATGCCACAAATAAAATATTTCGGACACATAAACTTGCTGATAAATATGTAGCATGCTAGAGGCAAAAGTGGAAGTCAAGATTACAAGAACAAGACAGTGGTTTCAATGAGACAATAACGTCAAACGATGAACTTGTAAAAGGGTTTGAAACGGAACCTTTATGGCTAGAGTCCAAGAGTACTCTGAGATCTTCCCGTGAATATGGCAGCTCATATCATTTAACAATTCTTGCATGAAATCATCTGTTCTTTGATGTGTCCTGCAGTACAAATGAAAACAGAAGTCACTTGTCACTTAAAATGTTGATTTCATGGAATACAGCCACCAAAATATTGTGAGTAATGCGGGACAGTTGGGATCTGTTAACAAAAATCAATAAATGATATCTGAGATTGTATACACTACATTACATGTGCACGAAAATTTTAATATTTAAAAATGTACAAATAACATACTATTTTAAGAAACCCACATCATGTTTACGAGATTTGGATGCTGATTCACATACACAATGAGTCTGTTGTAGACGAAATGAGATTGGAAGAAACTGCCTTCAAGGGAGGTAATGTATAAGATTTTATTACTGAACGTCATTTAGAGAATAGGGAATAAAAAGGGTAAACTTTGATGCAGACGATCAGTAGTGTGGATTCGTTGCTGAATGGCATAAATAGTCATACGTACATTTTAAATAGGTTATTTAAATTGTAAATTCGTTCGTATATGAGCTGCCCAAATTATTCGAAAGTATACTGTAAAGTATATAACAAAGAAAAAGCTAAAATGTTTGAAAACCATTCACGTAGGTTGCAAAGATTTGAGTCATAAATAAATATGTATTGACAGAAAAATATATGGACAGTCTATTAGGTCTACCGTTTCACATAAAACATGGCGTCAGACAGGTTTATTACATTCTCTGGCTAGCTATCATGTTCTTTGTACGGGGAGAATAAACTGAGATCCATAAGAGATCATCTAGGAATGAAAGTTCGTGGACAGAATATTAACCGTCTGGATTAGGCTGACAGTACAGTGTTAATAACAAGACATAACATTGAATTGTGCAATTTGATAGATTTCAAAACCATGAAAGTGAAAGGTAAGGACTACGGGAAAGCAGTGAAAGAACAACATCTACAGTCACAACATAGAAAAGAAGTCACCCAAAACACAATACAAAGGACATGAAGTAGCGAAATAAAAAGTGACTGTCAATATGGGCAATTTTAAAACATGCATTGAGATCAAACTAAATGGAATTATATATAACAAACAACTGGGGGGAAACAACATAGACATGTCAAGCATAATAATTCATCAAGGCGATTATTTAATTCGATAAAGAAGATTATGTGCATATAGTTTAGATCCTTGTTTATCAGAAAACAAGACTTAAGATGTTCTGTCATATCGGTATTATTGTGTGCGCGTGTATCATGTGCACTGGATGCAAATATGATACATAAATTACATATCGATTATTTGGTTGTTTCGGGATTTGAAATTTAAATATTGAGCACAACCCACTACTAGCAACGCTGATCGTATTCTGGTATGAACCTAAGGCCCATCCACGTCAATATGGAAGCACTATACTCGAATTTCGCTCTCGTTTGAGCTCGTCAGTAGTGCATATCCTTGACCGGATCCGGAAACAAGCCCCGGATCACTGGCGTGTGAAGCGGTTTTGTAACCACGCGGCACACGCTGGAATTAGCCAAATTATCATAACAGAATATTACAACGTCACCCATCGTTAGGCTATAGCTCACACCAGTGATCCGGGGCTTGTTTCCGGATCCGGTCAAGGATATGCACTACTAACGAGCTCAAACGAGAGCGAAACGAGTATAGTGCTTCCATATTGACGTGGATGGGCCTTAGGTTCATACCAGAATACGATCAGCGTTGCCAGTAGTGGGTTGTGCTCAATATTTAAATTACATATCGCCGATATGCGGTTCAACGTAGAATGCTGTGAACCGAAATTAAAATGTGGAAAGACCCTTGATCAAGTTCTATATCATCATCGCCATGATATATCTGGTGATCATCTTCCTTCACAACCACACGACAAACCATCCAGCATGTGCTACCTCTGTGCACCGACTCTGTAATATTCTCAATTGTCCCGTTTATTGCAACCAACTTTTCTTCTCATGTGATGAAAACATCAAATGTGTTTTATACCGATGTGGCTTAACGTTTGACTGTGAATTTCTTATCCCGATGTAGGTTAGCATCTGACTTAGTGAATGACTTATCTTGATATGGGTACAGATGAGTACTTAGTGAATGACTTATCCTGATATGAGTACAGATCGTCTTTGTGAATATTTGATTTGATTTGTAAAGGATAACTTTATTGCGCACGGATATCTCCAAACGTGTTCTGGTCCCCTCCCATAGATCTCCTTAGCACCGGCGAGGATCAAATTGTGGGGATGAATATGTGCGTATAGTAGAGCCATACATCTATACATTTATTGTACGAGGGGGCTTCAAATGAAACCCTTAAAACTATGATAGAAACTACAATAACCATGCCATTGTCTTGTAACCTGCCAGTATTGTTGTTAAGGGTTTCAAGAGTTCTAAGCACGTGATATATAACGGCGCAGAAGACTAAGGTGATATCATAATGACAGTTTAAAGATGGCCGCCCCATTTTTGACATGTACCAAAGTGGAGGAGCGTTCTGTTATCCGGTTGTTGTTGTTGTTTTTGTTTTTTTAATGTGTGAAGGGGTGAAACCTATAGAAATTTAGCGGCGAAAGATGGTCCAGTGTGGTGATGCATGCCTGTCAATTTAGAAAGTGTATGAGTGGAGTAGGAAATTTCAAAACGTCGTGACTTCTGTGACAGATTGTTCACGACCGGGTCAGACACACCAAGCAGTGACCCCCATACTCGATAGCAGCGTTGAACGTCTCGTACAGGGAAACCGCCGATTGACTGTGAGTGACATTGTCGTACACTTTGACATCAGTCAAGGTTCAGCACACCACATCATCCATGATGTGCTACAGTACCGCAAAGTTTCTGCAAGGGGGTGCCATGGCAGCTTACTCCAGAATTGAAACAACGACGCATTGATGCTTGTTGAGAACTGTTGCAGTGATTTGAAGCAGAAGGTGATGGTTTCCTATCAAGAATTGTTACTGGGAGTAACACCTGGGTTCACTACCACGAGCTGGAAACGGAGAGTAAGGAATGGTGCCATCCCTCTTCACAGAAACCAAAGTTTCACAAGCAGCCATCTGCATGTAAGGTTAAGCTAACTCTCTTTTGGGATTAACTATGTGTCATTTTAGAGCACTACATGCCAAGAGGGAAAACTGTCACCAGTAATACGTTTACAGATCTTCTCGGGAATCATCTTTGACCCGCAATCATATCCAAGTAGGGTAGTCTTATGAGTACAGGTTGTCACGAGATGAGGGAGACTGGATATATATATATATATATATATATATATATATATATATATATATATATATATATATATATATATATATATATATATATATATATAATATATATATATATAATATATATTAATTTAGATAGTGAGTAATTACTTACTGCCTTGGGGTGTCTTTACTCAACCTGCTGACTCACCTTCTTTAACTATGGCCACTCCTAAACTAACTACGGCAGAACTAAGGGCAAAAGGGGAAGAAATTGGTTTGTCAGGTTCGGCACTAACCGATTACGTACAGGAGGTGGAGAGGGAGCTTCGCCAAGCAGAAAGGGAAGATCGAAAGGCCGAGTTGGAATTGAGAAGAATGGAGTTGGAGAACAAGAGATTGGAAACTGAACAGACCAACAAGAGGTTGGAAGTGGAAGAGGCCAACAAAAACAAAGAACATGAATACCGCATGCGAGAACTAGAAATCAAAACACAAACTAAGGGAGAAACGGATGGGATAGAAGGAGGATCATCTTCACATGGTTCAACCAACATGAGTGGACATGGTTACCATGCCATGAAGTTTCCCTTAGCTGTTTATGAGGAATCTAAAGAAAAATTTGACCAATACGTGAATCGCTTCGAGGCCATGGCAGTCGCTATGGGGCTGGATAGAAGCAGATGGAATCTTAAATTGTCCCAAGGATTACGAGGTTCCGGTTTCGAGGTTTACTCACGCCTACCACCAGGACATGAAAACAACTACGAAGAATTAAAAGCCGCTTTGATGAAACACTATGAGATCACAGCACAAACGTATCGGAAGAAGTTTCGATCGGCAAAAAGAGAGCCGGGAGAGCTATTCGCCGCCTACAGTTTAAGGCTGAAATCATATCCTCCAAAAATGGATGGATTTGGCAGAGTTCAAGAGGGACTATGAGAGTCTGGAAGAGCTGATGGTAGTCGACCAGATGCGCCAGCAAATGTCAGAACCACTAAAGACATTTTAGGAGAACAAGGGGCGGAACGGCTTGATGTTGTGAATAAGCTGGCGGAAAGATTCGTAGAAGTCCATGGGGAAGCTAAAGAAACCAATATACCAACCACCAAAGGTCAGGAGAAACATGACCGAAAGAAATATAAAAACTCGGAGGCTAGGAAAGTGGAACCTTATGAAGAGCACTCAGAGAAGACTCCAGAGAAGAAGAAGGATGGAAGACAGAGCCCACTCAACTCTCAACCGACACGACAGTGGTCTGAGAAGTGGTGTTCGATCTGCAAGTCGCCCTCTCACAACACAAAAGACTGCAGATCGAAAACGAAAAGCTCTCACTTCGCGGCCTGTCGCTGTGGCTCCAAGTGCAGTAGCCACCGAAAAGTTCGAGGTCGTTGAAGGAATTCTGGACCAAGAGAGGCCACCTGTGGTCGAACTGATTGAAGTCAATGGCCAGCAGGTTACTTGTCTCTACGATACGGGTTTGGACGGGGAAGCTGTGATTGATGCCAGCCTGGTACGCCCAGACCAACTTACAGGGGAGACCATTGAGATACAGCCTGCAATGAGGAGTGCTGTTACCATGACGCTGCCAATCGCCAAGGTGGAGATTAAGTCCAGGTACGTCACGGGCATTATTCCTGCAGCTGTATTATCTGACTCCCTATTTCCCGTGATCATTGGTACGAAATACGTGTTCTTGGGGGTGCCCAAACAGCCCGCCCACAGGGGAGCATTAGCCAGTGGATCTCAAGGGAAGAAAGAAGAGGCAGAGACACTATGCGACAACTCAGTGCTAGGGGAATTGCATACTGCCCAGAGGAAGGATACTACGTTGCGTCCTTGCTACAGGAAGCTGCAAAGAAGTGCTGAGCCACCAAAACGGGGACAGTACTTTCTGAGGAATCGACTGCTCTATCGGAGAGCTGGAAGGGGAGACAAACTGCACGAGCAGTGGGTGGTCCCAGAGACCCACCGTCCTCACATTCTTCAGAGTGGACACACCATATCCGAGAATCGACATATGGGTGTCAGAGAGACAGTTGCAAGCAGATTTCCGGCCATTATTGCTGGCCAGGAATGACCGGAGATGTACGCCGGTTAGTGAAGTCTTGCACAGAGTGCCAGAAGGCACCACCCAAAAATAGGACGAAGAGTAAAATAGCTCTTCAGGTGGAAGACAAAGTGGAAGTGTGGGGTCCAGCAGAGACCAATATACTCCAAGTAGGATGGAAGGGACCTTATCCTGTGGTAAAGGTTGTGTCCAAGAATACCTACGAAATCAGGATCAGGGAAGAACTGAAAAGTCTCCCTAGGCATCTCCTTCGGAAATATGAGGAGAGACCAGAGAGCAAATCTTCTCACCTTATGGTGATGGCAGCCATTGAGAAAAAGGTTACAGGTCCAGACGAAGACCAGAGATCCCAAGTACTACATAGGAGGACCTATGGGAACGTACGAGGTAGGTCAGATTTTCCAGCCGAAGAGAGGAGGGAAATCACACGTCAGGGAAAGGACAATAGTGAAACATTCGCTAGTAACCCAGTTCAGAAGGGGTGGGTAACGTCGGGAAAGACGAGAGATACCCAGGACTCCAACCGAAGATTGGCTGACCAGATCCAACATCGACCGAGATGGTCCTGGAAGCAAAAGTCCAGGGGTTTTGGGAAAGACGATTCTATCCATCGAGGACGATACTACCAAGCCCAGGATGCAAAGTTTGGGGAAACCAAGAGGATATGGAGACAGTGTTACAGTCAGGATGGGACGATCCGTCTGTATTGTGAGCCGTCGCTTACGCAAGTCGAAAGTAGGTCGACCGAACGTACAGGGGCGATGTGCCAACACTAGTGTCTGTCATAAGGAGGATATAGGCTGTCAGTGAGGTCGCCGAACGGAACGAAGAGAGGAAGATTCGGTTTTGAAACCAGTGGTCAGTAAGAAACTTCTCCCGGCGGAAAAGAAGTATTTTACAGTGGAGAGAGAATGCTTGTCACTCGTATGGGCCGTACAAAAATTCCAGCCATATTTGTATGGAGTACAGTTTACGGTCCAGTCAAATCATCAACCCTTGATGTTCCTCGCTACCTCCCAGAAGCTTAATGTCTGGTGGATGCGGTGGTCGTTGCTGCTGCAGCCATACAACTCCACAGTGGAGTACATTCCGGGAAGGGAGAATGTAGTATCTGATTTCCTATCTAGACACCCAGCTCCAGAGGAAGAGGAATAGGTTGGTAGATCATCAGGATCGAACCTCCAGAGAGCAAGAGTCGATACGGTCAACTCTCTTAAGAGTTATGTCACGAGATGAGGGAGACTGGAGGTCATCGACCGGATGAGTAGGACAGTGACAGTGGTTGGGAAAGTTATTGACCTTTAGATCAGAAAAACTAGCTAGCACTTCAGGTCTTGAAGGTGAGGACAAGTCATTGACTCCAAGATCAAAAGAGATATCGCTTGTTTGTTGAAGGACGGACGACGGATGAATACGACGATGTCCAACACTTTGAACACCAATGTATCACGATAAAGCAATTTCAAAAAACCTTTGAAGTGGGAAACGTAGATTCGCGATCACACCGTTTCTCAGCCTTTTGTAGTAGCGGAGACGAATATCTGTGATCGGAGAGAACGAGTAGATAATCATTGATGTCCCGAAATGACCGTGCATCAAAGGAGAAATTCGGTTGTATTGAAAAAAAGATGAAGAGGACGGGGGGGGGGGGAATTGGTGGAATAGGCCCATATAGTCGTATAGAGCCAGAGTCTTAATACGCTGGATATTCTAGTTGAATTTAGTGTGCTACTTGGCTTCCACGAGAGAAGTGGTGATTTATTCTTGAGTGATTATGGAAAGGGAGTTACGATGTTTCAAGTTGGATTAAACCGACGAGCATTTTGTATTTATGTGCAATTAGTATTCCCGATTCAGCCGAGGATAGTTATAAGGTAGTTGTGGTGTAGAGTATAAATCTAACATAGTGTATTTGAGTGTGAGACCGTAATAATGGGCGTCGGCCGAATTTAGCTGAGAAGTAACAGTAAGTGGATTGTGTAAAGTATCAGTGCACTCGATAGAATAAGTACTAATGATAATATAGGAATAAGTATGATACGAGATTCTAGTATAGATGGTTACTGGGATTTCTGAGCTCTTTTATGACATTTCATTCTTTACCTAGTCTTAAGTTATGTTTATACTCCTATGTCTTATGTCAGAGGTAATTTCTCTGAATATATATAACTGATAACGGCCATAAGCCTACTCTCACCTCTAATGAGTTTGAGTTAGGTTGATAACACCTGATATTGTATATTTACCAGGTTCCTAGAAAGAAAGAAATAGCAACACTCCTGAAAAGAAAGAATGGACGCTAGTCTGGGACAGTGATAAATATCGGCCAGATTGAAGTCTGATATCACATATACATGTCAACCAGCTCTAAAGGTAACACATCATAAGTCTGTCCTGATAGGATACTGACAGCAGAAGATATATCAACTCCACATAGAACGGATTGGCAATATGGTTCCCATGACCAGAAGATAAATACAAACAAACTGTAATACCAGAACTTTTCCTCTGAAGCTGAGAACATTCTTAGACTTTAAGACAGTGTATCAGTGTAATATATACGCAGGGTTGTGACTAGTCCTACATCCATAGACTAGAATACATTAACTGTGTCGGATGTGTAAACATTCCCTGGATTTTAAGAAAAACATTCAAACATTGGATATCGCAACCTGAAAGACATTACATATAAGAAACACGCTGTTGTGAAAATACATTTTATATTGTGAAGACATCCTCAACATCAAGCAGAGAGAAAATACCCTGGGTGAGCTCAATCTGATTATGTACTGTGGTGATCATCTATGTCGTTGTGTGATGAGAACAATGAGGACTGTGTCTTAGTGTGTCAATCTTACCTCACCTACAGGATAGAACACAACAACAACGTCTTTACATACACTCTATACACACCCATGACACTCTTTATTCAATAAATAATGATAGTATTTATTGGAGGACAATGTTGTGTGGGTATGTTCTGAAGGAAAGTGAAAAGGGGTATGGCATTGCAATAATAGAGAGAGAGATAGTGAATAGAAGATTGGAACGGGGGTGTGTAGACAAAGGTCTGGCAATAGACCCAACATTGGAAAAAGGGAAATTGAAGTGTGCTTGTTGATTCTACTGTCCTCCCAGAGACGACAAGTGACACAGGTGTCCTTTTACAACATGACAATGCTCGACCCCATACTGCCCGTGCAAAGGTTGAAACTATCGAATCATTCCACTGTCAGTGTGTACCACCCCGCCCCCCCCCCCGCCCCGTACTCACTAAACCTAGCCCCACGCGATTTCCGCCTGCTTGGACAACTCACAGGGTCATTGGGAGGAAAGACTTTTCAGTCCGATGAAGATGTGCAGCAGATGCTGCATGAGTGGTTACAGACGCGACCAAGAGGATATTTTTTAGACAGGAATCCATAAAGAAGAACAAACAGCAACAATTCACCTAAACGAACATCCCTTGAAACAAGTAAAGAGCTTCAAGTACCTAGGAAGTATAATATCATCAAATGGCAGATCAGAAGACGAGATCGAAAATAGGTGCAATAAGGCAAATCAACTCATTGGACAAATGGCACCAATACTAAAGAACAAACATGTATCAATAACTACTAAGAAAGCACTTTACAACACAATCTTCCTACCAACTCTTGCTACCAATGCCAAACCTGGACAATGACAGAAAAAGAGAAAAGAAAAATCACAACAACAGAAATGAGGTTCCTGAGAAGAATACTCAACGTATCAAGAAGAGATAAGATCAGAAATGAAGAAATCAGGACTAAAGTGGGGGTTAAAGCTGCTCTAGATTTTATTAGAAAGCAGCAAGTCAAATGGTTTGGCCATGCAAGTAGGCTACCAGTCAACAGCATGCCACAACAAGCAATGATGTACAGACCAGATGGAAATAGAGGAAGAGGCCGACCACGTAAACGTTGGACGGAGGGAATAACAGAATCCATGGGAATGTCGATATACGAAGCCCATAACCGGGCACTCTCACGAAGTTTATACTTCACCTCGACACCGCAAGGTACAAGAGGAACATGATGAGATGAGATGAGAATCCATTTACTTCATTGGCACTGGGTGTCGTGTCCTCCTTTAAAGTGTCGTCCCTGGAGTGAGGAGAGTCGACACCCACATTATAATATTTTTTTTTCCCTCTCAATATTCTGGAGAATCCACCAGCTTCCGTCCAACACACTCCATCAGCCTATGGACACCTTTTCCTATCACTCTCTCACTGTCGTACTATGCCCCCTCTCATACTTCCCAACGCAACATACTCAACAACTCTTGCTTCTAGAAATTAATAAAGATTAATTTATTAAAAGAAAAGTGTAACGTGTATGAGACGTGTATGCGAAGAAAATGTGTGACGTGTTCTATAAAGTGTGTAGAATCGGACTCTCAGACAACAACCCAGTCAGCTGATCCCAGCAAGGATAGACCACAGCACGTGACGTCAGAACATGTACATCTCACCCAGTGCCGAAACCATCTTGCCGGATACTGCTTTGCCTCTGTAGACCTCTGGTAATCCAATTTCATGATCATCCGAAATAGACACCGGTGGTATTAACAGTTAATCATGGACCGGTTGCACCCTACACAATGTCCGTTCCTATCGTTCCTTTAAAAAAATGCACAAGTCCTTTGTAGTGTGTACACAGTTACTAATGTTAATTGTTAATGTGATTGATCCTCACATCTAGCCTCACGTATCATGTCTTGTGTTCTATTACACGAGATTATATCACACTAGGCAACTATTAGACTTAATGTTCTCAGTTAGTTACTACTGTCTGATGCTGTGTGGTACATCAGTAATCATCACTCTCTTTGGTGAATCAACTTCCTTCTAGCTTTTATTTACGTTCTGTATGCAACTTTATTGATTGTTGAACTGGTGTTCTTCCGAATGGGATTTGATTCTTTCCCAAAAACTTGTTGAGTTTCCTTGGATCTAGTAGGGAACCTTACAGCACTGAAGTTTACACTAAATTACATCTAATGGTAGCCATACAGGCTCGTGTAAACTAAATCAAATATCTCCTTCACACGTTAGATGTTCTAACTGCTGCAGTGACAAGCATGTCTGCCTAAATCCACATTTTCAAGTTCCCCTAGTTGGTCCCAACTCGGGTTTATATGACAAACTACCAAAGTTGGCCACGTGACGTTATCCTTTATGCCCCCACACAGGTGGCACATTGGCTGATCATCCCCTGTCAGGGATCCCTCCCCCCTCTGGCTCCCTCAATGTTAGATTTGTCATCACTGGTTTAGACATCCAAAACAATCTAGAGAGTTACTGTCGAGTTCCAACAAAGAGTTTCGATACCAAGCTGCCAATCATGGTTTTCAAACAAGCTTGCATTGTGCACGTGACGTTGTTCATGTCCGGCAGGTGTTCCACTGTTTTCAATAACAAGCCCTCAACTTTCTGTCATGTGGTGACAGTTAAAACCTCCATTCCGTCTGATGTCCGGAACTATAGATGACAAACGGAACCATTCCATATCCTGAGCGGGCAATTATATGTGATTTTAACTGTTATGAACTGCCAACGCGTTGTATCCCTTCCTTTCTCACTCACCACCAAATGTGTATATGGGCTGACCCGATGTAACCCGTGCAGCTGTGTTTACTCTGTTAGTACGACTGTTGTGGCCTAGAAAATATGCGCCAAGCAAACGTCGGTATTATTATCTGGTTAACTCATGGCGATCTCGTGACACTGGGGACTTGCATTGAATACATTGGTGACTACATCGAAAAATGGGGAGATTGATAGTTTGCATCCCTTTTCTTGTTTTGTAAAAAGCTCAAACAGTCAACAGAGTTAGACGAGCCTGGTCAGCTTGAGCCAGAGGTAGAGGCTGTAAACTCTTAATTACTCCAACCCCCGATGTGAGAGAAAGTAAGATGTGAGCGTAAAGTAAGAAAACAAAATAAATGACCATTTTACGTGATTTGAGGCTTTTGGGTATATGTTGTTGACTTCATATTTTATAGCCCAATCGGAACTTATTGGGTGATGTGATCTATATTTTTCTATGGTCTTTACTTCCCGTTTTATTTCCTGGTACCAGTTTTATGCTGGGTCGTGCTGAGAGGCCGTGTCAATGTTTGCTAAATCCTTCTCCGTGAGAATTCGACATAAGACCTCCGGGCCGGCGGGCTAGGGTCCTGTTCAATGTACTAACACAGTTCCCGTTTGTATGAATGCGCTGCATAATTAATGTTCACGTGCCAAGACCCTGCGAATGTAGTGGTTTGCGCGTTTGTTTACGAACATCATGTGACCTGGAGGTGTCCTGTACGGGCTGGATTGGATTTTCTTAGACCACTTCCACTCTGGGGTCAATCCAGGCTTGTATAATCGTTGCTGTAAACACTTCATATACTAACGGCGCTATCTGCTATAAGATTTATTTTCCACATTGATATTAGAAGATAATCGCTGGCAATCATTTGGATGTCAACGAAAATTGGAGATCAGCATGTCCGAATGGATAAGAGCACTCGCTGTTAAACTTCCGGTGAGCTGATACCGATTTAGCAGGTTAAGTCCCTACACCGTCAGTTGGACTAAAATGTTAACTTCCCGTCCTTGACTTGGGGACGTAAATCACAAGTACCTCCGAAGTCGGAGTGATTTCGTCTTATGGACACTGGTAATAGGCAAAGCTAGCCGACGCGCAAAAATTAGTCCTGCGTGGACTTCGCTCAGGTTCAAAGCAATATAACGAAAACACAAGAGAAACTAGAATTGATCTTCCGACAGGGAGACATGGAGCCAGCAAACTCGACCTCCCCCCCCCCCCCCTTTTTCAATTGTATGTAGTTTTGTGTGTCCTCTAATCTCTACTTCTTTCTTCTACGTCTATGAGCGATAATCACTACTGTTGAATGTGTTTATGTGCACGGGTAAACAGACCCCGTTATCTTGGATGGAGTCTGTCTACGGGAGGCAGACATTATACCAAGGCATGCCGAAGTCGGACACACTGAAGTGTGAGGTACGTGACTAGATATGGCTCATTTCCCTATAAACAGTAACGAAGAAAGTGAAGAATGTGTTTATGTGCTGTCTCAAGGCAACAACTGATATTTCTGTGTATGACCCCATTCATTACCCTTGGTTCATGGGGAAGTGTATTGCACTATACTATTTTGTAAACATACTAACAGTCAGCATCGCGAAACGAACCCGAACCAAAAATATGGTCATTATAACTTTCAAGCCCACTCCGACACTTGAAAATGTCGAGCGATGTGAAAACCAGTCTTTTATTTGATCAGTCCCTCTTCAATATGCTTTTTAGTGTGCGTTATAATTGAGGGTTCACTGCTGACGGGCGATGGAACTGCCAGAAATTACAAGAACAAACATTGCTCAACAAAAACATATAGCAATTAAATAAAGCCTTTATGGATTGGAGCAAATTGGACAAGAAATCTCGGAGTACCAGGGGCATGCATATTTCCTATAGTAACATCAATCAATCAGGTGTCGTCTCTGTCGCAAAATAAACTTGTGAGTTGCGATCGATGACAAACAAGACCCGACATTAGTCTGTGGTGATATAATGTAATATGTTTAGTGATAGAATGTTCTATAAGTGCGGTGCTAGTAAGTATCATAGGAGCGTCGGCACTAGTATTCTATTGTGTGGCTTCAACTAGCTTGTGTGATATATCATTTTACTCAGGGAGTTGAGGACAATGTAGTGGAGTAATAATTAGAGAGATTAAGGATGGTTGAGGGGGAGGAGAGGAATGTGAAATGGTAGGATCTTCCAGTAGGGCATCTGCTGGGTTTCTACCCGTTCCTTTATTCTTTCCTGGTGTTCCCATGTCTCAGATCATATGATGAGTTATTTGGCCGTATGACAGAGATCGGATCTCTGTTTAGATCTGAGTGCTGCTATTGGCCTACCCTCACCAAATTTCCCGGCCGGGATTGAGTTCCCCCACCATAGTATTCTCTATTCTAAAATTTCCCATTTACAGGTCCACGTATGTGTGCTATGATTTTCAACAGTAAAGCTAACACATTTTAGAAGATAAAGGCTCAGAATTTGAAGACGAATTGCTGAGAGGGCCGCTACATTGGGCTTATCCCCAAATTTGGGTTTTTGCGGGAAACCCTGGCTTCTGCTGAGCGGGACATGCTGATGAGATTTATTTTTAGCAAGTGATATGTGTATCACTGAACAGTCAGAACATTGTAGATATACACTACTGATCCGGAAAAAATTTTTTCCCCAGAACAGTCAGAGTGTGGGTTTTTTGGGGAATTTTTTAAAAAAAAACCCCCCCCTTTTTTCCCCTTAAAAGGGGGAAAATTTTTTCCCAAACCCCCCGTTTAAAAAAAAAAAATTTTTAAAAAGTTTGGGTTTTTTGGGAAAAATTTTTTGGGTTAAGGGGGAAAGGGGTTTTTTTTGGGGAAAAACAAAGGGGGGGGGGTTTTTTTTTTTTGTTTTGGGGGGGGTTTTTCCCCCCCCCCCCCAAAAAGGTTTCCGGAAAAAAAAAAAAATTCCCCCCCTTTTTTTTTTTTTCCCTTTTTTTTAAAATTGGGAAAAATTTTTTGGGGGGGGGGCCCGGGGGGGGGGAAAAAAGGGGGGTTTTTTTGGGGGGGGGGGGAAATTTCCCTTTTTGGGGGAAGGGAAAAGTTTTAAAAAAAAGGGGGGTTTTCCCAAAAAGGGGGGAAAAAAGGGAAAAAGGGAAAAAAACCAAACCCTTTTTTTAAAAAAAAAAAGGTTCCCCTTTTTTTGGGGGGGGAAAAGGGGGGGCCCCCTTTTTTGGGGTTTTTTAAAAAAGGGAAACCTTTAAAAAAGGGGGGGGAAATTTTTTTAAAAACCCCCCTTTAAAAATTTTTTTCCCCCCCCCCCCTTTGGGGGGTTTTTTTTTAAAAAAAAAATTTTGCTGAGCAGTACATGCTGATGAGATTTAGTTTTAGCAAGTGATATGTGTATCACTGAACAGTCAGAACATTGTAGATATACACTACTGATGCCAGGAACAGTCATACAACTTTATACTGATACCTAGAACAGTCAGAGTGTGGTGTTATTATGGGGAATCTTTAAAACCAGTGACACCTCCCCCGATGTGTCTCCACCTTGACGTGGTGGGGGAGCTTGCGTGTCCCATAGACCCCATTTGCTTGCCGATGGGTGAAAAATTACATATCGGACAGCTTATGGGATAGGGACCAGATAAGAGAGACACAACCTGCTGCTCTGCAGGCATAGACTGAGGATAGCAGTCAAATTTAAATCAGGTGCACAAAGGCAGAATTTCTTGGTCCGGACAAAACTCTTAAGGCTCCCTGTCGAGGGCTGTGGCTGAACGCCTCTAAGCCACAAACCCTCGGATCTTAGAGCCAGGCTGATACCCGTCTACCGGAAAATAGAAACATGATACTGAGCAAGCTACATGCTCAGGTCTGATACATGTTCGAAGGCTCCCAGCTGGGGGATATGAGAGATTCCCGGATGAAGGGGCCTGGCCGTTTCCCGTTCACTGCTGCACGAAGGTAAGGTGCTGAGCCGGCAGCACATGTAGCCTACCTCGTGAGCGAGTACAAAAAAGTCAGAAAAGTGCCCCAGTCGAAGGGTTACGGAAACTGTCTGTATCTAACTCATAGAGAGTGTAGACAAAAGTGGAAGAATGTCTCATCAACGCGAAATGGAACGCACGGCGAGCGAACCTATTGCGTGGTCTGAAGTCACAAGCAAAAGCTTACCGAGTGGATGTCACTCGCAGTCTGACCGCTCCTGGTGTGTGATTGAGCGATCAGTGGCAAGTGGGATGCCCAACACATGGAAGTGAGGAACTAAAGCAGCCATGAGCAGGACGTGGAAACTCCTTGGGTGAGCCCAGTCTCAGAGCAATATGTGCCGGCTCTGCAATTATGGAAGCCTCCTTGGATAGCGAGATAATGCCCATGGTCTGCCCCTGCCTTCCCTTGAGGGCAGACCACGATATCGTTGATCGTTCTATCTTGACCAGCTGAGATGTGGGTGACATTACAACAGTCTAACGTGTCTCGAAACCAGAGGAAGGCTAACCTCACTAAAAAATGCCCGCCGGAAGTCGGAAGTGTCGTCCTACGGGTGGCAAACTAAAAATTGACACTACGCATTTACGTCCGAGTGAAATGTCTCGTCCGAATGTCTCCCGTGCTAGGAACAGCTCTGACTACCTAGTTTCCGAATGCCGCTCTTGTTCGGAACAGCTCTGACTAGGTAGTTTTCCGAATGTCTGTCGTGCCTGGAACAGCTCTGACGGGCGCAACGACAAGCACATGTGCGAAAACTCGCTGAGTGAATACCTTCTGCAGACCTGTCTGGTTTGTGCGGGAACGGCCCGGGGCGAACGAAAAGCCCAATATATTGAAGTGAGGAATCAAAGCAGCCATGAGCATGACGTGACCATTCCCTCGGTGAGCCCAGTATCAGGGCGCTATGTGTCGGCCCTGCAACTATGGAAGCAACCTAGGATGGCGGAAAATGCTATGGACTGTGCCTTCCTTCTCTTGAGGGATGACCGAAGTCCTCGACTGTTCGAACTTGACCAGCTGGGATGTGGACGGTACCACAAAAGTGAGAGTCTCCCAGGATTGCTAACCTGGTCAAAAATGCACGCGAAAGCCGGATGTGTGACCTAAGGGTTTTCAACCCAAGGGTGCCTAACGCACACCGCAATCACATCTGAAAAAACACTCCGGATGAACGAAAAGAAGAAACCAGTGACACTAGATCCATTAAGATTTCCCCAGTAACAGTGACAATAGTGTTATAATTTTCTGATTAACAATCAGTTAAATAACAGAGTAAATTCATAGTGTGAAACAGATTGAAGACTCTCATTAGACAGTGTTTGTCATGGATGTCCAAGCATCCTAGTGGTTCCAGAGACAACGGAGGAAGTCTTCACGTGTCCGGAGAAGAATCACCTGGGTGAGGTTGCTTGTCTGGAATATGGTGCTGGTGTGTTTCAGCACAGTGATGAGAATGACTATACTCCTGAACACTGATCTGAGTCTATAGACACTTTAGAGTACACATCACACATTCTACACCTTATACACACACACTTCTCCTACATATACTCTTTGCTTTAATAAATTTCTTGTTTTTATTTGTTGAAGCTAGAGTTGTCACGTATGTTATGTTGGGGAAGAATGAGAGGGGGCATGATCCAGGAGTGAGTAAGAGTGAGAAGAAGGTGGCTTCAGATTGAGGGAGTGTTGTGGACGGAGTCTGCTGGATATCTCCAGGATAGAGATATTGAATTAAAACAAATGTGGGTGTTGATTCCCCTCACTCCAGGGACGACACTAAAGTGGTAAAGAAGAACAAATAACTACTACGACATTCATTCTTTACACACACGACATTTATTGGTGGCTCGTAAACGTGATCTTTGGACAGCGGGATCTTTCGTAAACGGGATCTTTAGACAACGGGATCATTCATAAGCGGGGTCTTTTAACAAGGGATCTTTTGACACGGGATCTTTAGTTAGAGGATGGGGATATCCTATTAGTGAGAATCCAGCTAGAGTGAATGTGGTTAGGGGTTAGGACTTATCTTACCTGTTCACACCTCACACGTCTGCATAGGTATGTGGTCCTGATTCTACTCTTGTCACTGCGTGATTGTGTTGTGTTGTGTGGTGTGTTATAAAATATATAGATTAATTGTATTTGATCATTATCTATATATTTGTTTAGGGATAATCTATACTCTATCTGCTGAGTTACCTCTCTGAAAAATGGCCACTCCTAGATTAACTGGGGCAGAACTAAGGGCAAAGGGGGAAGAAATGGGATTGTCGGGTTCTGCACTAACAGATTACGTACAGGAGGTGGAGAGGGAGTATCGTCAAGCAGAAAAGGAAGATCGAAAGGCTGAGTTGGAATTGAGAAGGATGGAGTCAGAGCAAGCAATGAGAAGGCTGGAAATTGAGGCTAAGCAATGGGAAGCGGAGCAGGAAGCTCAGAAAAGGGAGCACGAGTACCGGATGCGGGAACTCGAGCTCAAGAGGCAATCTAGTTGGGAAACTGAGGGAGCAGTGGGAGGTTCCTCTCTTCCTGGCTCAAAACCAGTAGGTGGACATAGCTACCATGCTATGAAGTTCCCTCTAGCGATCTACGAGGAGGACAAAGAGAAGATTGACCAGTACCTTCAACGCTTTGAGGCTATGTCGGTTGCTATGGGTCTGGAGCGTGATAAATGGAATCTCAAGCTATCCCAGGGATTACGCGGGACCGGTTACGAGGTTTATTCTCGCCTGCCACCAGGACATGAGAACAATTATGACGAGTTGAAGACGGCTCTGCTGAAACGATTCGAAGTTACGTCACATACCTACCGGAAAAAATTTCGAGGAGCGAAACGAGAACCGAGGGAGTTGTTCGCCGCTTATAGTCTGCGTCTGAAAGCCTATCTCCATAAGTGGATGGATTTGGCTGGGTTCGCGCATGACTATGAGAGTCTGGAAGAGCTCATAGTAGTCGACCAGATGCGGAAGCAAATGTCGAAACCTCTCAGGACATTCTTGGGAGAACAAAGGGCGGAACGAATCGAAGTGGTGACGAAATTGGCAGAACGGTTCGTCGAGGTCCATGGGGAGGCAGCAGAAAACCTTTCTACAAACACCAAAAGTCAGGAAAAACTTAACCTGAAGAAAGCAAAGGGCACAAGAACTAAGAAGGTGGAACCGTATGTCAAAACTTCAGAGGAGAGTTTGGAGAAGACGAATGGGGAAAGCAAGAGCACTTCGAGCTCTACACAAAAACGACCATGGTCGGAGAAGTGGTGTTCGATTTGTAAGTCACCTTCTCACAATACGAAGGATTGCAAATCGAAGGCTAAGAACCCTCACTTCGCAGCATGTCAAGTGACTTCAAGGGATGTGGACACTGACAATGCCAAGGTCGACAAGGATGCTCACCAGCAGGAGAGCTCAATAAAGTCCGGCACAAGAAAATCTAGGACAGGGAAATGGTGCAATCAATGCAAGTCAAACACGCCCAATGCTATTGACTGCAGGGGAAAGTCAGGAGACTCCGAATTCGTCGTGGGCCCTGAAAAACCTAAGGTGGAGTCCACTGAACAGGTCGAGGCCGAGGGAGAGACTCCAGACCAGGAAAAACTACCGGTAGTGGAATTGGTAGAAGTTAACGGTCGTCAAGTGGAGTGTTTATACGACACAGGACTGGACGGGGAGGCCGTGAGTTCTGCGGATCTAGTACATCCAGAACAATTCACAGGTGAAACCATGGAGATACAGCCTGCACAGAAGAGTGCTGTAGCCATGAAATTGCCCATTGCCAGAGTGGAGATTCGGTCAAGATATGTCACCGGCACCATCAAGGCCGCGGTGTTGACCGATCCCATTTTTCTCGTAATCCTCGGTTGCCGGTATGTCTTTCTGGGAATGCCCAGGGAGCCAATCCATATGGGAGCAATACAGACTCGCTCTCAGACGAGAACGGATGAGGCAGAAGCAAATGTGACTAACCCACTGCCAGGGGAGTTGCGAACTACCCAGAGTGAGAATACTACTCTACGTCCTTGCTACAAAAAGCTGCAGAAAAGTGCTGATCCACCCAAACGGGGGCAGTACTATATGAAGAATAGGATACTCTACAGGAGAGCCGGAAGGGGAGACAACCTATATGGTCAGTTGGTGGTCCCGAAGGCCCACCGTTCCCAGATTCTTCATATGGGGCATACCATCTCATTCAGTGGGCATATGGGTATTGCTGCCACGATGCAGCGAATTTCCTGCCGTTACTATTGGCCGGGAATGACAGATGATTTGCGTCGGTATGTGAAGTCATGCCCTGAGTGCCAGAGGGTGGCACCAAAACACTGGACAGCGCCGGTGGTCTTGGGTGAAATGCCCATCATGAACTCTCCTTTCGAGAGGGTAGCCATCGATATTGTGGGCCCACTTCCTAGGACTAGGAAGAGGAACATGTACATACTCACCATGGTGGATTGCTGTACAATGTGGGGTGAAGCCATACCGTTGACCACCATTGACTCGAAACGAGTGGCGGACGTACTGATGGAGGCCTTTACCAGATTGGGCTTTCCTGATCAAATACTGACTGACAATGGGTCCCAGTTTTGTGGAAAACTTATGGAGGAGGTATTTATGGTGATCCACTCTAACCACATACATACCAGCCCTTACCACCCTCAAGCCAATGGACAAGTAGAGCGTTTCAACGGCACGTTGATGACAATGCTCAGGAAACTGGCGCAGGAAAAACCTGATAGGTGGGATGAATATATCCCAGCAGCACTTTTTGCCTATCGGGAAGTTCCTCATGGCTCAACAGGACTACCACCCGCTACGTTGCTGTTTGGTCGTCCAATCAAAGGACCGTTGGAAGCCATGTTGAGGAGTTGGACTAAAGAAGGGACGTCAGAAGAAGTGATCTCTTCTTACACATATGTGGAGGAACTGAAAGAAAAACTTCACAAGGGATGGACTCTGGCAAATCAAAACTTGAAAAAGGCCAGAAAAAGACATGCGGCTTATTACAACCGTAGGTCGAAAGACAGATCTCTAGAGGTGGGAGTCCAGCTGACCGATGTAGCACGTGTTGCTACTCCCAACGGGAAACAACAAACTGGAGATAGGTTGGCAAGGACCATTTCCCGTGGAACGGGTGATATCCAGAACCAACTATCAGATCCGGATCCGGGGAAAGTCGAAGATTTTCCATATCAATCTCTTGCGGAAATACGAAGAGAGACCCGGAGAAAAAGCAGCTCACCTCATGGCAATGGCAGTTGCAGTGGAGACAGAAGTGGGAACCAACGAGGGCAGTGAATATCCCCTGGTGCACCAGGAAACCTACAAAGATGTGCAGGTGAACCCTGATCTGACTTCCCAGGAGAGGGAAAAGATAACCCAGGTTCTCGAGTCTCATAAGGAGATACTGACTGATAAACCAGGACGAACGAGGTTGGTGGAGTTCAAGATGACTTTGACCACTCAAGAGCCGGTTCGCCAAAAGGTTTACCCAGTGCCATTCTCTAAAGAAAAGGCCCTGGAGGAGGAAATACAGAAAATGTTGGAGCGGACTTCTTGTCAAGACATCCAGCTCCTGAAGAAGAGGAATAGATATCTGGATCGAACCTCCAAGAAGAAAGAGTTGTTGCGGACTACTCTCTTAGGAGGGGGCCTATGTCGCAAAATAAACTTGTGAGTTGCGATCGATGACAAACAAGACCCGACATTAGTCTGCAAAAACAACCGACCCTTTGATGTTGTACAGACTGAGAAAAATACGTCGTTTCTAACTGAGAAACAAGATACGTCGCGTCAAAATGTCTACCCCTGGTCGGCGAATCTGTATGATGTGGATTGTTCAAAAAAAACAAATACGTCGCGTTACAATGTCTACACCGGTCGGCATTTTGTTAACAAATTGTTGCTCGAGACGAACAACGGCGTCATTTGTCTGCAAGGCGGGAGACGGCATTTGAAGTGCTAGACGGAAAGTCTGGACAAGACGCGGGATGGATTCTGTGATGTGGGGAATTCTGTGGTTCACAGACAGACTGAACTATTGATGTACGGGACAAAGAATTTCCCCAAATGAAAGCAAATTTGACGGCAGATTGACTCCGGTTAGTCTAGAACAGGAGGAGAAAACCAGACTCTGGACTGATTGGCGTCTAGACTTTTTGGTGACGTCACTCAAGCACTGATATAAAACCCAGTTGCGGTAAACAAGTGGAGTGAGTCGGCCAAAAATTCTGAAGTGTTAAGATCGGTGCATTATTCCGAGTTGTGTTACATGAGAGAGACTATAATGTCTAAGTGGTGATAGTTGTCCGCGGACATAGATCCAGTCTGTGATTGCATAGTTTCGATTAGCAACTGGAATAGGCATATGGTAGGCTATTAATCATATCTAACTTAGAGTATGATTAGGAATAGAGTACAGTACTGTGCGGTGATATAAGGTATTATAGGTGCGGTGATATAATGTATTATAGGTGTGGTGATATAATGTAATATGTTTAGTGATAGAATGTTCTATAAGTGCGGTGCTAGAAAGTATCATAGGAGCGTCGGCACTAGTATTCTATTGTGTGGCTTCAACTAGCTTGTGTGATATATCATTTTACTCAGGGAGTTGAGGACAATGTAGTGGAAGTAATAATTAGAGAGATTAAGGATGGTTGAGAGGGAGGAGAGGAATGTGAAATGGTAGGATCTTCCAGTAGGGCATCTGCTGGGTTTCTACCCGTTCCTTTATTCTTTCCTGGTGTTGCCATGTCTCAGATCATATGATGAGTTATTTGGCCGTATGACAGAGATCGGATCTCTGTTATAGATCTGAGTGCTGCTATTGGCCTACACTCACCTAATTCCGGCCAGGATTGAGTTGCCCTCACCATAGTATTCTCTATTCTACAGGTTCCATTTACAGGTCCACGTATGTGTGCTATGATTTTCAACAGTGAAGCTAACACATTTTAGAAGATGATGGCTCAGAATTTGAAGACAGAAGTTGCTGAGAGGCCGCTACATTGGGCTTATACCCAAGTTGGTTTGCAGGAACCTGGCTTCTGCTGAGCAGGACATGCTGATGAGATTTATGTTTTAGCAAGTGATAAGTGTATCACTGAACAGTCAGAACATTGTAGATATACACTACTGATACCAGGAACAGTCATACAACTTTATACTGATACCTAGAACAGTCAGAGTGTGGTGTTATTATGGGGAATCTTTAAAACCAGTGACACTAGATCCATTAAGATTTCCCCAGTAACAGTGACAATAATGTTATAATTTTCTGATTAACAATCAGTTAAATAACAGAGTAAATTCATAGTGTGAAACAGATTGAAGACTCTCATTAGACAGTGTTTGTCATGGATGTCCAAGCATCCTAGTGGTTCAAGAGACAACGGAGGAAGTCTTCACGTGACCGGAGGAGCATCACCTTGGTGAGGTTGCTTGTCTGGACTAAATGGTGCTAGTGTGTTCTCAGCACAGTGATGAGAATGACTATACTCCTGAACACTGATCTGAGTCTATAGACACTTTAGAGTACACGTCACACATTCTACACCTTATACACACACACACACACACACACACACACACACACACACACACACACACACACACACACACACACTTCTCCTACATATACTCTTGGCTTTAATAAATTATTTGTTTTTATTTGTTGAAGCTAGAGTTGTCACGTATGTTATGTTGGGGAAGAATGAGAGGGGGCATGATCCAGGAGTGAGTAAGAGTGAGAAGAAGGTGTCTTCAGATTGAGGGAGTGTTGTGGACGGAGTCTGCTGGATATCTCCAGGATAGAGATATTGAATTAAAACAAATGTGGGTGTTGATTCCCCTCACTCCATAGACGACACTAAAGTGGTAAAGAAGAACAAATAACTACTACGACATTCATTCTTTACACACACGACAGTCTCCACAATGAAGGTTGGCTGCAATGGACCTCCAACACCTTCTGTCTCTCGCTCTGACTGTACCTTCTGTCAGACTGCTGTTCGTCCAGCCCTTGATGTTATCTTCCCACTTGTATCGTTGTCTATTTCTTCCTCGCTTGCCTTCAACCTTACCCTCCAGTATGACTTGTATAAGAGTGTTATGTCTTTTAACGTAGCCGAAATATTTCACTTGCCTTTGTTTTATTTCTTTCATCAACGCTCTTTTCATTCCCAGTTTTTCCTAGAATCTCTATATTTGATTGTTTTGTTTCTATGAGTAGTAACCAACGGTTGGGGAACATGGAATTTGTAATAAATCAACTGAAAAGCAAATATGCGGCTTTGAGAATGTGTTTACAGAGGAGTAATACAAGTTCTTTCCACAAACAAGACAGCAAACAGATTTGTTAACACAATCTCTGTATTGAAGATGAATGGGCATTATGACCTTGTTATTATGACCCTAAAATATTTCTTCTTATACTTCAAGCTGTATGGTGCTGGTGATTATGTCTGTTCACAACCTTCTGTCTCGTGCACTGCCAATAATGTCTGATATTAATGTTCAATGCTGTCAGATTGCCCAGGATCGTCTCTCTCCTCCCCTCCAAATGTCTTGTTCTCACGGCGTATATCAGCGTTCCCCCTCTAGTGCCATGCCAAAAGAATGTGAACTGTCTTCCACTGAAGCGTGTAACCTTACCTCTTGATGAGTTAACTTCTTTTAAGATATCTTCATTACTCTTTTCAATCTGTCATCATCTTACTCTTATCTAAATAATGGTTCGGGTTCATACAGGCAACAATACACTGTTCGCTAGGATATAGAATATTTATTACATACAGTGTACAGTTGGCGCAGTGGGTAAACAGACCCGCGCTTTCTTATCATACATATCACAGATCGTTAATCATCAAACATATAGTTGTCATACAACAATCTAGCACACTATCTAGCCTAAGTATATCTACGAATATCTATGAGTCCCTCTCAGGCAGGCCCTGTTGTCTCTCTCCAGTCCGTTTGTCCTCTGCCGGTCTCCGCGTGTCCTAACTCGACACGGGCGGTAACTCTGTCCGAGTTCCTCGTGGACCCCGCATTAGGCGGGCCACATCAGTGTCCACGGAATCATGGACTAGGTGACCAACTCTATCGAGAAGGTTCTAGATTACTCGGGTCCTGTGCGACTCATTGGTATCCCTTGGGCTGGAGTTGCAGCCCTTTACTCTATGGGTAAGTGAGGCGGTGACAGGATCCCCCCTCCCCCTGATATGATTGGTTGTTGGGTAATTAGATCTGTTCTAATTCTGTCACCGACTCACATAAAGTTGGTGTTTGTAGTTTGGTGGATAGTAACCTGGTAACATACCTACTAGCACTAAAAACTCATGTATTCTACCATACAACACTTCTCTGATTTGGTGCAGAGATCCCTGTCTCTCGTGTGCTTAAATATGCTTATCAGACCGAAGTTCCGTGGCATTTTAGTAGTTGTATTTACAACTTGCCCTTCTCATAGTACCCGAAATGGTACCCAGACAAATAACCCCTATATAATAGAGGGTTAACAAGACCGGAGTCTTGGCTAAATAAGTACACCTTCAAATCTTGATCTGTGTGTGTATTTCTATACACTTTTACTCCCGTATGTTATATAATGCTAAATATGTCGTTACCTTGTTCTTTTATCCCCCTCAGACTACATGTGTCCCTGTTGGCTTGTTAGTGTGTTAACTAATCCGTTAATAAGTTGATGTTTCTAATAAAGTGACTGTATTTTAAGTTGATAGTGTTGAGTTTTGAGGTTTGTGTAACGTGCGTGCTGAATGTGTGGTGTAATTCCAAGCGTCACGAGTTGGGATAACCTCAATCACGAAATACTGCACTGTGTGCAATACATGATCAGGCATTCCAAGTAGTGGTGCTTAGATGTATCCTAACTGCTAAACTAAGTCTATTACACTAACTACTTGATTAAACTCACTAATAAACTAAGTTCTACACATGTACTGACAAATTAGACAAGTCATGCATTTTTACATGGAAGACGCAGACAAATTACAATGAATACGTTTTGCGTACAATTTGTCCGCCAAGTGTATCGTTCTCTCATTTAATCCTTTCACTCAGTCATTCACTCATCTGACATTCCAAATAGTAATTGGTTAAAATATATATTTAAAGTTGAGGTAAGCGTTATTGCCCTTAGAACAAATGGGCTAGGCGATATTTGCCCTTTAAGAAAATACGTACTTCTTGTACGATGGATGAAACATAGGTTATAATTTAACTAGAGACACTTGTATAGGACGGTTATTTAGGATATGAATGGTACCGTCTGTAATATTAAAGTAGAATATGTACAAGTTACATGTTAACACAATTTATATACATCATTAATGGAAATATAATACATTTTTAATAGTAAACTAATTAATTAAATAACTCCAACGATGATGTGCGCGTTGACGTCCCTTCGTTCGTGTGTTATGCCATGAATGTTAAAGTTAGTATGGCTGTCTCTTAAGTGTTGTCGTCGATGTTGTTCTGTTTCGGCTGTTTGCACAGTTTTGTAGTAACAGCAAGTATGGATTGCTTTCACCGTACTGTATGAAATATTATAGTGTTCAGAGTCAGTTCACTGGTTGATATTATTGGTTAAACTGAACACAGTTGTTTCTTGCTGGAATTGTTCTAGAGCTTAGGCATTTGATGGTATAGTTCTTACAATCTGGCTCTTCAAGTATGTTTATAGGTGTCGTAATTAAACTAATCACTGAGAGTACTCTAGCAGGTGTAGAGTCACACTGATATATGTAACGAACCAAAAGTATCACAGTTTATAGTGTGGCTACTGGCCAATGTGATCAGAGTCATTCTAATGGCGCATTTGTCTGCCGTGATAAAAGGTCAGCCACTAAGTTATCGGTGCCCTTAATATGGCGAATTTCGAAGTCAAAGTCCTGAAGTAGAAGACACCATCTTCGTAACCTGTTGTTTTTGGGCGACCCATGGTTAAGGACTAATAATGGCGAACTGTCTGTGAGGACCACAAAATGGCTTCCTAAGAGGTACTTAGATAATCTCAATATACAGAACAAAAGGCTCAAACACTCCAATTCAACTGTGGCATAACGAGTCTCAGCCTTCTTCAGTTTGCGGCTTACGTAGAGGATCGGGTATCGAACGCCATCCACTTCCTGCATTAAACATCATCCTATTGCGATAGCGCTCGCATCTGTGGTCAAAATAAAGGGTAAATTTATATTGGGTAATCGTAAGACTGGTGGATTAGAAAAAATATGTTTCAACTTACACATTGCATCATCTAAGCTGGTACTTTTACAAATTTTTGATGGATGATCTTTAGTTAACATATCAGAAAAAACTGAGGTGAGTTCTGCCCAATGTGGAATGAATTTAGAATAATAGTTAATCAGACTAGTAAACTTCTAACCTGCTTCTTTGTGGTAGGTACTTCTAGATTAAGGATTTTGGAAACAATTTTATCATCAGTCAACAATTTTCCTTCAGAATTCTATGACCAAGGAAGTCTATTTGTGTATAGCCTATTTCAACCTTGGAAGGTTTGATAGTAAGTCCAAAAAGTGAGATTTGGTTGAAGACTTGTTTTAGGGTGAGTAAGTGAGAAGTCATATCAGAAGAATGAACACATATATCATCAATATAAGCAACTACATCATTAATTCCGTGTAATAACAATCTTGTTAGTCTCACAAATGTGGCCGGTGCGTTCTTTAGGCCAAAAGGAAGATATAGCCATTCGTATAACCCGAGAGGTGTTGCGAATGCTGTATATGTCTACAAGAAGGGTGTAGAGGAACTTGCCAATATCCTTTCGCTAAATCTGTCTTAGAAAATAAGGATGATTGGGCCATATCTAAAATAAGATCTTCACAACTGTTCATAGGCTCTGCATCCGTTGTTGTTCTGGTATTTAATATTCTATAGTCGATGCACAAGCGGATTGTCTGGTCTTTCTTTTTCACCAAGACAATCGGTGAAGAATATTGAGACATAGATTTTTGAATAATGCCATTCTTCTCTAAATCTAAAATTTCTTTATCTAAATTAGATCTGTAATGGAGAGGAATAGAATATGGTCTACATTTGACCGGTCTCAGATCTGTTAGCACATTGAATGTGTTATTCTATCAGTGCGTCCAGGTTTGTTGGAAAAGATCGTCTTATAGTCGTCTAGGAGCGTCAAAATGTCCTGTCGCTGTTGTTGTGTCAAATTGTCAGAGATATGTATGTCCTTTATACTTCCGTCATCAGTCATAATTGGCACAGGGATTTCAGTATTGTCCATGTCTGTCTGATTTATCACAGATGCTACAGTTTGTAAATTGTCTTCAATGTCATTGTCGTCGTCGTCGAGATCGATCGTCAATATGTCGTCAAATTTGTCGTCATTGTCAATATCACAGATTGTCGGTAATGTCCATCTGTCTTCGTCGTTTTCGTCGTCGTAAGCGTGTGTCGTTAACGATGCTTCGTTTGTCGAGGTGTTATTCTGTTGGGAAATTGTCGTTTCGTCTCCGTCAACAGTTTGTTGCGTCTGTTCATTTGTCTCATTGTTCTGTCTAGCATAGTATGGTTTCAACATATTTACATGTAATAATTTCAATTTTCCATTTACCGAGAATGTAGTAGGGTTATTCCCCTTGACCAGTTTATGACATGTATCACAAGATGTACAAAATGATTTAATCTCTTGGTCAAACTTTGGCCAATAAAAATGGGTTAGGACAATAGCCTTGGTCATCTCGTATCCCATATGACCTCCAAAAGGGGAGTCATGGGCTATTTTTAGCACTTTGTTTCGATGTGCTTGTGGTAAAACAATTTGCTGTGTCGTGGTCTGCTTTGTTGTGTAAAGTCTCGTTAAGATGTTATTGTGTAGACTAAATGTCCACGATGCATGTTTAGTGACTTTTGGTTTAAGTCCAACTAATTTGAAGTATGGTGCAAGTGTTGTATCTGCTTTCTGTTCATTACCAAAAGTGATGTTAGTTAAGTTTGGCGCTACTATTTCTAACGATTCCTGTAGTTGGTCGGTGTTGGTTTTGTGGGTTGTCTGTCGTGTTATTGCGTTTGTGTGTTGTGTGTTTTGTGGTACATTTACAGGTTCGGTACTTGGTAGTTTGGTAGCATCCTCAATTTGAGGTTTTAATTCGGTCGTATCGTTTCTAGATTCGACCGCCCCTGCATTGTACGGCATGGTAAATTCTTTGTGAACTACCTCAGTGGTTGTCTCCCTTGGTATTTTGGCAGAATGAGACAAGCAAGAATGGTGTTTCTCTTTTGCGTCGCTGTTTCTGTGGTGGATACCGTGTTTTTGCTCCCACCTTTTGATTTCTCTTTCAGAGCATGGATGTATGTTGGGTAAATTACCAAGAATAATATCCGCGACTGGATTTTCAAGGACAGCAGCCAATATCTGTCCTGATATGAACGGTGTTTGAATTTCGACCAAAGCAAGGGGGTATTTCTCTATCGTACCTGAGAATGTGCGACACGTCACCTGTTTGTCTGTGTAGTCTTTAGCGTCTATTAATGATTTCTTCACCCCACAGAGAGTTGCGCCGGAATCACGAATTAATGTGCACTTTTTGTTGTTAAGAAACCCTGTAAAAAAAACTAGCTTGCCTGTAGATGACAAAGCAGCGTTAGCTGTTTCATTTGCAATAGGTATCGTGTGGCCACATAATAATGTTGTGTCCAGTTGGAACTTAGTACAGGTGTTGCACTTACTGTCTGTTATGGTGTTTATGATGTGTACAGCATTGCCAAGCTCGCTCTCATTGTCGTGTAGATTGTCACATTCATTCAGTGACTCGAGCTCTTCGTCAGACGACGTTTCTACTAATGCAGAATTGGCCTGTTTCAATAACTTTCGGCCTTGACAGTCCTTATTATAGTGACCCCAGCTCTTGCAGAAATAACATTTAATAGCTCTGTGGTAAGCCATGCGTTTAGCTGTTTGCATATCTACCATCTTCTGGAGGTGTTGAGGGTAGGTGGGTGCTTTGTCGCACATCCCGTAACTGTCGTGATGGTAATTGCAATATTGGCATTTTACTACTTTACCGACCTTGGATCTTGGTTTAAATCTACTCTCTGTTTGTTTGGAGTATTTGGTGTTGACTACTGCAGCTGCTGTATCATTATGACTTATGTTATGTTGAAAAATATCCCTATTTGCTGTGAAAAATGCATTCCCCTTTGCCTCGATTTCCTGAATGCTCTTACAGTCCATTTGTTTTAAGAACTTGGCAAAAGGTGTGGGGATGGTACTGACTATTTTATCTATTATAATAAGCTCCTTAAGTTTATCATGGCTGTTGTTGGTTTTAGCCGAGTTAATCCATTTTGTGCATATGTCTTGGACTGTACTGACATAATCTATAAAGGTTTGGTTTGGTTGAGGAGATAATTTGGCAAATTGTTGTTGGTAACCTGCAGTGTCTAAAGAAAAATGTTGGAGAATGCGTTGTTTTAGGTACTCATAGTCTTTTCGCATTTCCTGTGGTATTGTCTCTATTACTTTCAGTGGTTCAAGAGCTAGGTTCCTCATTAGAATAAATGCCCAATCTGATTTACTGATTTTATGATGAGACATGAGACACTCAAAATTTTCTAAGTAGGCTGAGATGGAATCTCCAGAACAGAAAGCCTTCACGAGACCTTTATATTTATTATATTTTTGTTCCTCTTCTTTGCTTCTTAACTTATTTATTGATATCTCTGTGTTAGACTCCATTTCCATCTGTTTTAGTTTAATCTGTGTCTCGGCATTTAATTGGGCCTGTTTGGCGGCGGCCTCAATCTCCATCTGTAATTTCTTCTCATTGGCCTCCATTTGCAATTTCTTTTCATCTGCTTGCATTTGCATTTGCAATTTCTTTCTTCGGCTTCCATTTGCAATTTCTTTTCTTCTGCCTGCATTTGCATTTTTTTCTCTTCTGCTTCAATCTGCATTTGCATTTTCTTTTCTTCTACTTGCATTTGCAATTTCTTTTCCTCGGCCTCCATTTGTAGTTTCTTTTCATCTGCTTGCATTTGCAATTTCTTTTCTTCGGCCTCCATTTGCAGTTTCTTTTCTTCTTGTTCCATCGCTCTTTCTTCACGGGCAATGTTTTCTGCGTGTGTTTTCTGTGCCCATTCTGACAGTTTTTCTTCTTTATAGCCTAACTTTATTCCTTGCTCAATGCATTGATCTAAACTCGACATTTTGTGTTTTATTTGTTTGTTAAGTTTATAGAGTTAAATCCCTTAGAAAAAATATGTTGTGTGGTCAAAAATTTGGTTAACTCCCCTAATTCTTAATGTGTAAATCAAAATGCAAGGTTATATTGGTGACAAGGTTATGAATATGCAAAGAAATCAATATGATACAAAATAATACATTGATGAAACATGAGAAGTACAGCTTAGAAGTACAATGAGTATGAGGTGAAACTTAGCTCTGAATTTTGAAGCTCCTCGATGTTGTCTTGTACTCTCGTTACTGTTGGAAAGGTTTCATCGGTTGGACGCGGCACTTGTTGCGGAACAATCTGCTCGTGGAGCGAGAAAACATTAGTCACTGTCACACACAAAAAAAATGTCAAAATAGTAACATGTCAACAAAAAAATGGTTTACAGGATCACAGTAATGAGGCGCTGCATGGGCAATGGTGAGACATTGCCGAGGGACTCAGATTACTTCTATTTTATCGCTAGATAGCTACTAGTTTTATGTAAATTTGTAACGTTAACAATTTCTTTGATTTAAGCAAATCAATGTGTTACCAAAATCAATGTTTTATCAAAAATCAATGTGATATGATTAAATAATTAATTTTACATGGCATTTAACAGATTTTTAAGAAAACATTCTATGCCACAACCGGAAAACTAGCCCCCATAAAGCCTGTCATCATCTTACTCTTATCTAAATAATGGTTCGGGTTCATACAGGCAACAATACACTGTTCGCTAGGATATAGAATATTTATTACATACAGTGTACAGTTGGCGCAGTGGGTAAACAGACCCGCGCTTTCTTATCATACATATCACAGATCGTTAATCATCAAACATATAGTTGTCATACAACAATCTAGCACACTATCTAGCCTAAGTATATCTACGAATATCTATGAGTCCCTCTCAGGCAGGCCCTGTTGTCTCTCTCCAGTCCGTTTGTCCTCTGCCGGTCTCCGCGTGTCCTAACTCGACACGGGCGGTAACTCTGTCCGAGTTCCTCGTGGACCCCGCATTAGGCGGGCCACATCAGTGTCCACGGAATCATAGGACTAGGTGACCAACTCTATCGAGAAGGTTCTAGATTACTCGGGTCCTGTGCGACTCATTGGTATCCCTTGGGCTGGAGTTGCAGCCCTTTACTCTATGGGTAAGTGAGGCGGTGACAAATCCATCCACGGTTTTCTAGTAATGCTTCTATAAAATCACATCTTATAGATTCCACATAATTCCACACGTATTAATTAAATATAAAATTTAGGAAATTAAATATGTTGGACATGTCAAAAGATATAAATGTTTAGTAAAATTAATTACAATGGGGGGTATACACGGAAGGCGGACAGGAGGAAGACCATATGGTAGATAGATTCAAGATGTGGTAGATAATTTACACATGACAGCGACAGGGGCAGGGCAATTGGCTTATGTTACATTTAGAAAGACTATTATAGGGTTCTGCACAGGACAAACCACTGTTAGATTAGAATGATACAATTGAGCTGAACAACCAAAGGTTGACTATCAAAAAATGAAACTGGATACTTAATTAGCATTTTTCAATTGCTTGAAGATACGTTTTGAATTTGTTTCATTTAGATTCGAATATATCACAGAATATGCACTTAACACAATATAGATATGGAGGCGAGGTAGCATAGTGGGTAGACGCTCGCCTGATGATCCAGTGGTCATCCGTCCGATTCGCATTGAGGCGGATTCGAAATTTACAAAATTGATCTGGGGTCCAAGTCGATCCAGTCTAAAATGGGTACCAAGGAATGTCTTGGAGTGTAAAGACGACCGGCGTGATGCTAACTACATCACCTACCGAATACCGATTGATCTATAAATACAGGGTGTATTTTAATGGTTATTAACTCTGTGCAGTGTTTGAAAGTATTGCCGGTCCAAGTGTTATATTCCCCCCTCTGTAAAGTTCATGCAACATTATAAGTAAATACAAAACTTGGCCGGCAATATTTTTAAACACTGTACAGTCATTAAAAATACATCCTGTACATGAGTCTAACACATATGTCCAATTCGCCTTAGCTGTAAAAGAGTTCTTCGCGTTGACCTACTTACAGTTTAGATATGCACAGTCTACCTCCAGCTAAAAGAGTGCTTAGTTCTATTAATTTTTTTTTCCTTATTATTATTGAACTGTGCTCCTAGGACGACATATAAGTCGGCGATATGACCACATCAGCTCTCGAGTTCTGGGATGTCTATAAGAAATATACAGTTAGCGCCATATACCCCTACACCCCACACGACGTGGACAAGCGTCCGTTATTTTACTTATCGCGAACATTCAGGAATGTGTCTGTGTGAGTGAATGTGTGTGTGTGTGTGTCTGTGTGTGTGTCTGTGTGTGTGTGTGTGTGTGCGCGCGCGCGCGAGCGCGCGCTTCCTTGCTCGCTTTTTAACACAAGCGTAGTCCATACACGCTACTTCTAATAGCACTTGACCTATTTTCGCCTGTGGATTAGCTTTCCCTGCTACCAGTGTTCAACTCCGATTTCAGAAGTACTTGTAATTTACGTTCCCAGGGCAAAAGATGGAGAGGTAACGAGAAGTAAACATTTGAGTCCAGCTGACCGATGTAGGAACTGAACCTCCCTATCTTGGCATCAGCACACCGGATGTTTAAGAACGAGCCCTCTTATCCATTCGGCCATGCTGACCCGATTGTTTGAATAGCGGTTAATGTTCTCGTTGTTAGTGTTCTCGCAATTCCTCTACAGAAGCAACATAGATCGTAAACTGATTAGAGATATTAGACGTAGACAGTCAAATATTTTTTGGGCATGTTATGAGAAGAAATGACTTGGAGAACTTGGTGACAACTGGCAAGAATCGAAGGGAAGAGACCAAGGGGAAGACCGAGAAGTAAATATCTGGATGGCTTGGCCACTTGGTATGGTCGAGACAGGAACACGGAGCTGATCCACGACTCTGGTAATCGAGTGAGATGGCGAAACATGACCGCCCACGCTTATCGGCATGGCACATGATGGATGGATGGAGCAACATAGATAGCTAAGCTGGTCTTTTTAATTTTAAGAATCTTAAATAAGCTAAGGACGGGGAAGGCAAAAAAAATACAGACAGAGTGATACGTAGCCAAATAAGACAATACAGACAGACAGACAGACAGACAGACAGACAGACAGACAGACAGACAGACAGACAGACAGACAGACAGGCAGGCAGGCAGGCAGGCAGGCAGGCAGGCAGGCAGTTCTGCAGATTTGCAGATAGACAAGACAGATGGCAGGCAGACAGACAGACAGACTGTTAGGCTTGCTGGCAAATATACAGATAGACAGACCCATACACACACATGAAGACAGATCAACAGACAGATGATAAAGAGACCAGCAGACATAGGGATACTCCTAAAACTGCCACGAAACTCTGCAACAATCACGGAATTCAGCTGAATGTAAGCTACAGCCATAATGTATCACAGTTTCACGGAAAATTATTTTCTGGTATCGATCATTTGCCCCGCGCGCGAATGTTTATCCTTTATCAAGAAATCTGATAATATCCGGAAATATTATCACCAGTATCGTTTCCCGCTGGGCGTTATGTGGCAGTATGGTTTATTCAAACCCACCTCAACTGTATGGCTGAGCGACAAAGAACTATTGCATAATGAACTGCAAAAACAGACATCTGACATTTTGAACGGAGGGTGCATTTTTATCGCAATAATGCGAAAACAAGCCTCTTTTACTTATGTCTTAATTCCCTGTCTGAACTTTGCATTTTAAACGTTTTACAATATTATTTCTGTTAGTTTTATTTTTTTTTTTTAACAATTGTTTATTTATCATCATCATCGTCATCATCGTCATCGTCGTCGTCGTCGTCGTCATCACCTCACAGGTGCTGATTTTGCGTAAGTGTGATTTGGATAATGACCAAGTTTGAGATATGTAGCATAGGCCTGGTGTAAATATGTTGTTTATTATCTGTCGTTTTGAGGACATATGTATGTTTGGATGTTTCAGTATTAGGTGATAGTTGACTATGTAAGTGCACTTGCTTTGTGACATCTGATTTCGATTTCGCTATCCAATCTGCCATCTTCTGTGATTATATTTCCAAGATATTTGAATTATTTAAATAATTTCAGAAATGTGCCATTTATCTGTATACTTAGTGGACCAGGAGACCTGCTAACTTGCATTACTTCGGTTTTGGTTATATTTATACTCATATTGTATCTGCTGCACGTTGAACTGACATTATGAATATGATTTTGCAGTCTGCCATCGTCGCTATAAAACAGGGACTGATCGTCTGCAAATTCATCTGTTCATTTATTGCGAGAGGATCTGTTATTTCATCTGAAGTAAAGTGTTTAAAATTTTCTGAATCTGTTCTGTCAAGACTTGCTTCTTTGAATATTCTGTCTATGTAGATATTAAATAGCAGAGAGAGTACACACCCCTGTCTCACTCCTGTATTGACTGTGAACATATCTGATATACCTTCTTGTGTTCTTACTGCATTTTGACTCGAGTGGTACATGGCTATGTTGTTTATTAATGTCTGTAAACTTATACAATTTCCATCCCCAAGCAGTTTCCTGCGATGTGTCTGTGACAAGATAGGGCCATTACATTGTGTAGGCTTGAATGCACGGAAGAATAAGTGGCCAGTCTTTCTCTCACTTAGCAGGCGACGAGCCCATGGGACGAACCCGCGTCCGACCGTGCTCACAACATTACGAGCTCAGTTCAGTATCTGTAAAAGTATGCAAAAACGATGCGGCACAGACTGGTACTGAGCTGAAACGAGTTGCTAAGAAAAAGAGTCGGTGGTGGGATGTTGTTAGACAACTACAATGCCAGTTTTCGGACTGAATTACCTAATAAATAAATATCTGTAACGTCTTCTGTAAAACTGCAATAATTTACACGTTAGTTAGTTGCATATCCTTTACAGGGTAGTGAACCCAGTATTTTTTCGCTGCTTATAATTACTTGGTAAGTTTTCGTTCAGTAGTTTGCCATTGCTTTCTGAACCACCGGCACACATACCATTGTATGAAAACCAATGCAACGCGGTCTGCTTCCAAATCTCTCACATCTAGTGTTTCGAGCTCGGTATGGGGGATTACGAATTGCGTCCGTGACCCCTTCGCTACAGCGCGGGTAAGCACGAGCAAGAGAGATATGGGAGAGATCCAGTTTGAGACAAACACACAGACCAGCAGAAATACACGGGAACAAGGATGTGTCGCCCAGGTCAACCCTGACTTCTTCTTCTTTGAGTGCTTGGCTGAAACAGACTTCAGTTATCACGACTCTCCAATCCTCTATGTTGCCTGATAGTTTGATGAAGACCGTGTTGCTTATAATATTATTATTTCTTGCCTAGCTGTTTAACTCTTTCAATCCAAGCACATTTCGCGGTGGTACTCAAGCTCACAAACGTCAAAAAGAATCAGTCATCATTTTTGGCCACATTATGAGAAGACAAAAAGTGAAACATGTTGTAACAATCAGAAAGATTTGTGGAAAGAGGGACAGAGGAAGACAGTGTGAGAAATCACTTGTCAGTCCTTGTGTCCTGGCACTGACAGGGAGTCAATACACGAATTGCTCCATGCAGCAGGAAATGGCAATTTGTGGAGGGGCACGATCGCCCACGCAAGCCAACAAGGCACTGGATGATGATGATGACGCAAGGATAACCAAAACCGTTATGAGAAAAAAATATCAGTGAATTACTTCAAGCACGTAATACATACACTATGCTGCGTGTGCACACAAGATGTCTTTTGTCTCTTCCGTCCAAGCATAAATATATAGCACAACATACGTGCTTGCTATATATGGACACAAGCTTATCATATTGGTGCTGTGCTTGGGACAGACAGATTTAAGCTTTTCACATACATTTGTCCGTCTTCCTCTGCACTTCTTGCTTAGTTTGCCCACACCCCCAAATGAGCTATTTTTCGTGTCCACTCGCTTCTGGTGTCTTACATTTAGGACATTCAATTAGTTTTAAACCCCCCACCCCTCTCTATCTATATCTATATCCCTATCCCTGTCTCTATCTTTTTTCTCTCTCTCTCGCTCTCTCTCTCTCTCTCTCTCTCCTCTCTCTCTCTCTCTCTCTCTCTCTCTCTCTCTCTCTCTCTCTCTCTCTCTCTCTTCATTCGACAATGATTATTCTATGTGAATGTAACATGCACAATAGATAATTAATGTCAGAAAGATGAGTCATGATTGGAAGGGCCGAATGTAAGACAGGTTTGCGTGCACAATTTGACACCCTTTGAAAATAAAGTCCGTTCGTTCATCCGTTCTCTCTCTCTCTCTCTCTCTCTCTCTCTCTCTCTCTCTCTCCTCTCTCTCTCTCTCTTCTCTCTCTCTCTCTCTCCATCTCTCTCCCTCTCTCTCCCCCCTCTCTCTCTATCTCTCTACTCTATCTCTCTCTCTCTCTCTCTCTCTCTCTCTCTCTCTCTCTCTCTCGCTTTATCCTAGTCTTTATTTATTTTGCCCGACGGTTTTAGAGAAAGAATTTTCTGGCTATACTGTTGTTAGGTTTTCTCAATGTGTGCACTTTCAACGCCAGCGTCTTTTCCTCACCTCTCGATTGGCTGGAATCTGTCAAGGTCTTTCCATAGGCCTTGAGTTAGTGATTCTGTCACACCATTTTAGCCTTTCTATTCTTCGCAGGCACTAGTTAGTGAATTTTATGGGTTAATTAGTTATGTTTAAGTCGTTCTTCGTGGTTCAGATCAACACAACTGCACTGATGAAACGTTAGAGTTAAATATTCTAAGTTGAGAACTAGTTTTAATTGCGTTTGAATTCCACACATATCAAAGCGCCGTGAAAACAAGAAAGCAGTGGCCAAAAGAACATATTACATCCAATTCAATGCAATTGTTTAATAACAAAAAATAAATTTGAGTGGTAAGAGTCCCACTTCCGGTACAATGGCGACAAGATGACGCATACTTTTCGGGGGGGACGCTATTTAGTGTTTTCCTTTGGATTTCGTGTGATTTCCTATGGATTTCCTGCGAATAGTGTTTTCCTGTGGATTATGTGATGTTATTTTGTGCTCTTTTATTGGAAGTTTTCAAAAGAAGCCACGGAAGGCAGGTGGTGGATGAAATTTAAGGGCAGCCGACAGATATTCGTTGGTCATGGTCTCGAATTCACGACACCAGGCAGAAGAGCTCTTCTTGAGTCAATGGCTGCGGTCTCCGACCAGTACGGTCACTGCCATAGAGGAAAGCAACGGCAAACTACCTCTTTAAAAATGCCTAGTATATCATGATTCGCTTACAGACTGATCATTGCAAGACAAGGACAGAGACGTTAAAATTAGCAACATGGAACGTTAGGACGTTAAACAACGACGGAAAATTAGAGCACATAAAACAAGAAATTGAAAGGGAAAAAATTAATATTTTAGGTATGTGCGAATCGAGATGGATAGGATCAGGCATCAAGATAGATGACGATTTCAAGATTATTTATTCTGGAGGTGAAGATCGTCATAGGGGAGTGGCAATTATTTTGGACCGGAAAACATCAACATCTGTTCAAGGATATTGGGCCGTGTCGGACAGAGTTCTACTAGTTAAATTAAGTGGCAGACCTTTTAGCATAAATATTATTCAAGTATATGCACCAACAGGAGAATCCAGTGAAGATAGTGTAGAAGATTAGATAGTAGAAGTGTAGAATTATTAGAATAGATTAGAAGTGTAGATAGTAGTGAAGAATTTTATAATGACATAGAGGCTGCCTTAAGGAAATGTATAAATTCAGAAATAAACATCATAATAGGGGACTTCAATGCAAAAGTAGGAAATCAAGGGGATAGATACACAGTAGGAAACTATGGTTTAGGAGAGAGAAATGAAAGAGGATACAGACTCGTGGAGTGGGCAAAAGAACAGGAAATGATTGTAGGAAACACCTGGTTTAAGCAACACCCTAGAAGATTATGGACATGGAGGAGTCCTGATAGCAGGATTAGAAACCAGATTGACTACATTCTCATTAGCAGAAGATTTAGAAACGCGCTAACAGTAGCAAAAACAGTTCCCAGTGCTGATTGTTATAGTGACCACAGATTACTCACAGGAACATTGAGGATAAAGTTGAAGAAAGTCAAGTATATAACAGGAAACACTAAATATGATTTGTGTACATTGAGTAATGACAAGGAAATACACAACAAATTCAACATAGAAGTACAGAACAGATTTGAAATATTGTCTGATCTAGAGATATTATTCCAGGATGTGGATGATCAATGGGAAACGTTGAAGAATTCAATCAATGTGGCTGCAGAAACAACTATTCCAAAATTAAAGAAGGTGGGTCGTAAGAAATGGATGACTGAAGAAATTTTACACCTCATGGAAACAAGAAGACTCAGCAAAAATAATTCTGTCAAATATGAAGAAATCCACAGACAAGTCAGAATGTTATGTAAGGAGGCAAAAGAATCATGGCTTGATCAAAAGTGCTTAGAAATTAAAAACCAACACAACAGTCAAAATACCAAATTAGTGCACAAAAGAATTCAGGAACTTACTAATAAAAGAACAAGTACATCAACAGGGTGTCTAAAAACTAAAGATGGCAAAATCATAATAGAAAAAGACCAGATTCTACATGTATGGACAGATTATGTAAAACATCTTTATGATGATAACAGAGACGAACAGTATGATATTAGATTTAATAATGAAGGACCGCCAATTTTGGAGATGGAGGTTCGAAATGTTCTTAAGCATATGAAAGCTGGCAAGGCCCCCGGTGCAGATAACATCACAACAGAAATGATTAAAGCTTTAGAAGAATTTGGACTAGAGCAAGTCACCAGACTGATGAACACATTATATGATACTGGAGATATACCTCCTGATATGTAATCTGTATTATTGCAATCCCAAAGAAATCAGGAACCTTGGAATGTGATCAACATAGAACAATTAGTATAATGAGTCACATCACAAAGATTTTGCTAAGAATTATCATGCAAAGAGTGAGGAAGAAGATACAACCTGAAATAGGGGAAGAATAATGTGGGTTTGTAGAAGGAAAGGGTACGGTAAATGCTGTGTATATGCTGCGAACAGTTATTGAACGTGCTATAGAAGTAAACAAGGATATACATCTTTGCTTTATTGACTATACAAAGGCTTTTGATAGAGTTAGACATGTCAACATGGTGGATATGCTTGCAGATCTACAAATTGATGGGAAAGACATTAGACTTATAAAAAACATATATTGGAAACAACAAGCTGCAATAAGGATTGATAATGAAGTGGGACAGTATCAGCCAATTAAGAGAGGTGTTAGCAGGGATGTGTGATGTCTCCAGATCTTCTTTCCCTATACAGTGAAAATATTTTCAGAAATGTAGAGGATATAAATGGAATCAGCATTGGAGGACGAAACATCAATAACATTAGATATGCAGATGATACAGTATTAATTGCAGACAATGCGCAGGACCTGCAACAATTAGTAGATGCGGTTGTTGTACACAGTGAGCAACTGGGGTTAGAATTAAATTGTAAAAAGACTCAGGTTATGGTCGTCACTAGGAAGGAAGAAGTGCCACAATGTAATATACAAGTAAATGGAAATATTCTTCAACAAGTGAATCGGTACAATTATCTTGGAACAGTCATAACATCTGATGGGAGATGCCTTGAAGAGATTAGAACAAGAATCGCCATGGCGAAAGTAGCCTTCAGCAAGATGAAAAACATTCTGACCAATAAAAAGATGTCAATTGAAACGAGAAAAAGAGTGTTGAGGGGATACATAGAGCCTGTTCTTTTGTATGGATGTGAAACTTGGACAATGGGCAGTCAAGCTGAAAAACATCTGATGGCTGCAGAAATGTGGTTTCTGAGGAAAATGCAAAGAATACCATGGACAGACAGAAAAACCAATGACCAAGTACTACAGGAGACAAATGAACATCGTAAACTGATTAGAGAAATTAGACGTAGACAGTCAAAATATTTTGGACATGTTATGAGAAGAAATGGATTGGAGAACTTGGTGACAACTGGCAAGATCGAAGGGAACAGACCAAAAGGCAGACCGAGAGGAAAATACCTGGATGGCTTGGCCACATGGCATGGACGAGACAGGAACACTGAGCTGATCCACGACACTGGTGATCGAGTGAAATGGCGAGTCATGACCGCCCACGCTTTCTGGCATGGCACATGATTGATTGATTGAAGAGTCCCATATGGAGGCACTGTACACTGCAGCAGTAATCCCAGAGGCGACGGGTCTCTGGAATCAGATGGAGAGCGAACAGGCAGTGTCCTTATCTGAGAATACTGGCTCAGAAGGGGGTTAGAGGGTCTGGGTGATACTCACAGCGTCTATGAAACCTCCGTAGAGTTTTAATCAAATTGCTTCTGGAATAATAGACATGGAAACTCTTCGCTGGATTTTGAAGAAGAGGACGGTGGAGGTGTGGGAATGTCCCGAATGTAGTGGTGTGGGGTTCTTAAATGATGTCTTCCCAGACGCAATAAATCTACTTAACGGTGCCGTGTTCATCTTCACTTTGTCCATAATCAGAATCATCATGTGCAATGACGATATATGCTGACGGTTATAGTTTGCTACCTCACGTGGTCACCAGTCTCTGATAGGTGTCATCCTGTGTTTTTGTCCCAATTTTGCCATGTGGCCAAATCTTCGGGGTATTGAGCATTCATGTCCTCCTGTTACTCTTTTCCCATCAATTTTGCCAGTTGTCGCCAATTTTTAAGTTTATGCATCCTCATAGCCAAAATATATTGACTGTCTACGTTTAATTTCTCTAATCAATTTGCGGTTTTCATTTATTTCTGTAAACAATTGCCTCATTCCTTTTTCTATCCGCCCATGATGTCTTTACATTTTACTCATAATTTACTTGTCTGCTACAATTATGTTTCTAATCTTGTCTGCTTATTGTCCGTGTTTACATACCTATACAAGTACAGGTGTACTGCCTCTAGATAGCATCATAATTATTCTTTTCTTACATTGACATTTTTTTTATTTAATTGATGAGTAGATAATCTATAATGTGAAATTATAAATAAAATTAGTGGAACTGCGGTAAAGATGTGGAAATGTAAACAATATAAAACAACAGGAAGGACAATTACTGAAAACATAGCATGTTGCGAGAACTAGCCTTCATCATCAAACAAGTACACAAAACGCAACATATAAACACTGCAGTATATAAAGACTACATTTAATGATAGCGTCCTATGACTTCCATTATTATGTTCTGTAAAACTGCAGTAATTGATGTTTGCTTATATCGTTTGTCATGTAGAAGGCTACTTTTGCCATGCCAAATCGGGCTCTAATCTCTGAGGCATCTTCCGAAACAGGCTATGTCTGTTTCCTGAATGTTGTAACAATGCACCTGTCTAAGCATTTTCCCATTTATTTAGATGCTGTGTGGTATTTATTTCTTATTGAGGATGAAAGTAATTTCTTTTTTCTTACAACTAATTCTAGTTGTCGATCTTGGTTAGTAGCACGTCCTACTACTTACGAGTCGAGCTCACCATGTGGCGGATGATGGAGTAACTCTATGGATGTAGAGGTAGCCGTGACGTGAATATCCAATATGCAGTCGTGGACCAAGTCAGGTGATGGTCATGGAAAGGAATTGAGTTAGCTGTGTTAGGAGGTAAACTCTATCTCAAAACCTGTAATCCTTTATCGTTGATTAATCAATCTATATATATAAAACAAAGTGTATGTATGTAAATATGTATGTCCTTTATTTTTTCGCTAACGGCCCATCCGATTGAGATGAAATTTTCTACACGTCTTCCATTCATTCCAGAGCTGCCAACTGTGATATTTTTTTAGTGTGAAATTGCCTGCTTACTCAGTATTATTTCATTTTTCATTTTTCATTAAAATGTATATATAGCTAAGGGACTTAACTCTAGAAAAAGTTATTTCAAGGGGCATAACTTTTAATAACTTTGTTGTATAACTTATAGTCATATTGTTGTATCGTTTTCAAAGATTTATAAACTCTTTGTCTATAGTTATGTACCGGCATATGTGTTATAATAAATAATGATACAATCTTTAAGGCAATTTCAAAGTTTACATAAAAATAATGCATAATGCATAACATTGTAACTCATCTTTCTATGCTTAAGAAATTATCTTAAAGATGTTGAACAATATTATCGCATCTTTAATGTTTTCCGTTATCATATCGGCACGATTCGCTTGACACATCATGGACGATCAGAACCAGAAAAAGGAGGACCAAAAGGAAAGTGAACATATAAATCTAAAAGTTACAGGCCAGGATGGCAGTGTTGTCCATTTTAAAATCAAGAAAAACACACCTTTGCGGAAGTTGATGGGTGCATACTGTAATAGAGCGGGAATCCAAACAGGTGTGGTTCGATTCCGCTTTGATGGAAACCCTATCAATGATGAGGACACTCCAGCAATGTTGGAGATGGAGGATGGTGATTCCATTGACGTATTCCAGCAACAGACAGGAGGGTGTGTCTCAGCTGTAAACTCATCCTTTTAAATACTGTTTGTTTTTCTACAGACCATATGTTTGTTTTTCAATTTCTCACACAGAATGATTCGGTTGTGTGCCTGTGAGCTGTTTGTACATGGGGTGTGTTTGAGATTGATACTTGTTTTTACTGTATGCTGCAATGTTTGATAATTTTGTGATGATGGCAGTTATCTGATAAAGGAACAGAAGAATGCCGAAAATACCTTGAACAGCAAAATGAGTATTTTTAATGTTTTGAAAGGCTAAGACAGAGACAGCATATCACAGTGTCATGTTTTGTTTGCCACTTTGAGAGGAGAAAACTGGAGCATGTGACAGCTGGAAAGATTTATGGAAAGAAATATAGAGGAAGACAGTGAGATAAGATTTGTTAAACTATATAAGGGACGGTATGGGAGTTGATATATTCTGATGGAGGTTGCAAGATCTGGCGCAGTGTTGGTTCTTGATGATGTCTCTCATCTGTGTCATTGCTTAAGTTTTATATTTTTTCCTGAGAAATGGCTGTACATTGTAGCACCATTTTCAAATTCTTGATGTGACAAGCCGAAAGCAGGTGTGTGAAGAGAGATATCTTTTTATAAAATGCAAAATAGACTTTGAAGTTTTTGTTTTCTTTCACACATTCCCTTCTCTTATATTGTCTATTGTAACAATCTTTCATTAGATGCTCAGGTAGTGTCATCCTATGACTCTCTGTATTCTGGTTTTTGTCTGCGAATATTCAAAAATACCTAATCAAGTTTAGCCGGTAATTGTTCACGTTCTAATCCGTGTTATTTTTACTAGGTCTAATTTGATTATTCAAACTCATATTCATGTTTTCAAGCTTGTTTCTATGTCAGTGTCTCATACTCTGTATTGATTATTCAAACCCACATTTAGTTTGGTTATTCAGGTTATTGGATTTGTGGTTACTGTATTTGCCCTCCAAGACAGTGGTCTAGGTTCGATTTATGACAGTGGCAAGATGATTTTATTTCCAATTCAGTGCATCTCTGGGATTGAACCAGCCCCTCATAAGACGACTGGATAATGTTCAGAATTGGAGGAAACACTGGCGAGGAAGGGAATAGGTCACTCCACCTCATTAGGATGTGTGAAAGGTCACATCCCAACCACAGGATTATCTTTATCTTTTAATCTACTCTAATCTACTTTAGTTATAATTATCTATCTTAATTTCATGCTATGATCTGTTTTGGCTTTCACATTCTTCTAGTCTTTGTCAACTATTCATGCATCTCACATTTTTATTCATTTTATGCCCATTATTCGTACTCAGTTACCATTTCTGTTATTCACGATTACATTTTGTTTGTATTTTATCATTGTTAATGTCAAAAATATTTAATAAGGACACAATAAAAATGATCCATATTAATTAAAAAAAAAAAAAATGACAGCACTTCTCAGCGCTTATCAAGCCAAGACGCCTTACACATTTCAAGCAGCCTGATACGGGGGGGGGGGGGGGGGGGGGGGGGGGCGGGGGGGGGGAATGGCACGTCGTAATAGCACAAAGAAACAAGCAGCTTCCAAGATGCATAGTGAGAAAACCGACCAGACTATCAAGAAGACGAACCTGCCTTTGGAGAGTCTGCATGCAAGCTGTAATAAAGTATCTGAACCTACAGTCAATGAAACTACCAATAAGAAGAGCGACGACTACCCACAGACGAACACAAAAACTTGTGAGAGGAAGGAAGGACCAAGACACCAGAATCAGAAACACTGATTCAAACACAGTCAGATGGGTGGTCAAGCGGCTAAAAATGGAGCTTACTGATGAACAAATACAGAAGCAGCTGCAGGAAGAAAATCTTCACGTCAACATTTTGAAGGCAGAGCGGATTCTTACCTACTCAGAATTAAATGAGATGCTCCACACCAGTGACTGGGCGAACCCGGGCCGGGTCAGGCAGACAGACAGACAGACAGACAGACAGACAGACAGACAGACAGACAGACAGACAGACAGATAGATAGATAGATAGATAGATAGATAGTTAGATAGATAGATAGATAGATAGATAGATAGATAGATAGATAGATAGATAGATAGATAGATAGATAGATAGATAGATAGATAGATAGATAGATAGATAGATAGATAAACAGACAGGGAGGGAGGGAGGGAGGGAGGGATAGACGGAGGGAGAGACAGAGGGATGGGTCTATTAGACAGACAGACAGACAGACAGACAGACAGACAGACAGACTGACAGACACAGACAGACTGACAGACACAGACAGATAGACAGACAGACAGACAGACAGACAGACAGACTGACAGACACAGACAGACTGACAGACACAGACAGACAGACAGACAGACAGACAGACAGACAGACAGACAGACAGACAGACAGACAGACAGACAGACAGACAGACAGACAGACAGACAGACGGTAACTGGAACGGGAACTTATATGACTACTTATATGAATTAAATGAGATGCTCCCCACCAGGGACTGGGCGAAGCCGGGCCGGGTCAGCTAGTAATGTATATAAGTAATTGTAGTAAGGGACCCAATTCCTTGAGGCGTATTGGTTATTTAGTACTAGCTATATATATATATATATATATATATATATATATATATATATATATATATATATATATATATATATATATATATATATATATATATATATATATATTGATAGCCCTTAATATCCCTTATCCTTTAATATACCAATCGATACGCAGTGGGTGACGTCGTCAATGTCACACTAGCCCGGTTACTTCCGAACACATTACCTTGTAACCCGTTTTAAAAGATGGGTCAACAAGAGAAGTTAGTTAAAGCTTCGTTTACACGCTAGACCAGTGGTTCCAACCGGTGGGGAATGGGGGGGATTTTAGGGTTTTCAGGGTTTGGGGGATGGGGAATGAAGACCATTTCAAGATCGCGTTAATGCAAGAACCGATTACTTGATATTGTTTTTCCCTTCATACTTTACAGTTAAGTACGTCTCATCCTTCTAAAATTCATTTTATAAAGTCAGTAGACCCACAAATCATGTTTTATGTGGATGTCTAGACTTGTTTTAGTATGTGCTATTAAAGTTACCTTACATTTTTATGTATACTGTGTAGGGGTGGGGGATTTTTAGATAGGAAATATGAAAAGGGGGGGATGACGTTCTGAAAATACGATGAAAGGGGGGGGGGGGGGGGACACGGGCCAAATTTTTGATAGGAAGTGGGGAATGACGTTCTGAAAATATGGTGAAGGGGGGCACGGGCCAAAAAAGGTTTAGAACCACTGCGCTAGACCCATATTTGTAAAGACCAGTCAGCACTCGGTGAGAGTAGTCAACTTTGAAGTCCAAGGCGATTTTTAAAAAGTGGCTCGATGCGAAATCCAAACCATGACCACCTGCTCAACGGGCAAGCGTGCTAGCCACTGTGCTTGCGGGGCTCTCCTAATTTCTATACTCAATTTAACATACATTAACTTTGTAACGGCATCATCTTCACACCTCTTATTAAAAGAATGTTTAACATAAAATTAACATCCATTTTCCTTCTACGGCTAATTTTTTGTATACACTTTCTAATTTTGCTCTCTTTGAATCACTCCCTTGGGTTTTCTCCAAATTTGGAGTGATATTAGCACGTTCTTTTCTTTTGTGTGTCTGCTTTTCCCGAGCAGATTTTGATTAATGGATTCCCAATTATGATTCATGACGTACAGTCTATTAACTTTCTCGTTATCTCAGGGATTAGTAATTTATGGTAGGCTCGTTTGTCTTCGTTCATGTTTTATCTCGTTTTTTGCATGGTAATGGACGATTCCATATAAGGGGTCAACAGGGACATTGATGATCTATTTGATCTAATGACAGTCTTGTGTGCGTGTGCGTGTGTGTGCGTGTGTGTGTGTGTGTGTGCGTGTGTGTGTGTGCGTGTGTGTGTGTGTGTGGAGAAGGAGAGGGGGGATTATTAAGAGGAGAGAGGCATCCATGGAGCAGCTGAAATGTGGTCTCTGAAAAACATTGACACAATTACATATGAGAGGAAGAGGGGCGTCTTAGAGAGAACGCGCGATGAAGCTCTTTTTCTAGAATCAGATCACAGCGATATGTTGATTAGTAAAGTATGAAATATGGCCAGGGAGGCTTTTAAATACGTAATGAGACAACGTAAGTGACAACTGGCGAGATTGATTAGAAAAGCGGAAAAGAAATACAAAACGAAAAATAAACGAATGACTTGACAAAAATGTGAAAAAGGGAAAAAGAATACCGCTGTATGAATAAAAAAATTGGAGAACTACTAAAACTACTAAAACAAACATTAATAAACTACAAACAGCATTAACTGGCTACACCAAGGAATGGGACTAACATGTTTTGACATTGTCGCTAAAGAGGAGCTTAGGGAGAGAACTAGGCAGCTTCCAAGGAATTTAGTGGTGAGGTAAAGAGGCATGATTCCTCTTTTGGTCTGCCTAGTTTACTCCAGAGGAAAGGTAACACCAATACATCGGAAAAGGACAAGCTGTAGAAGCTGCCGGATCAGCAAAGCAATGTTCTAACTATCCGCCTGTCGGAGTTTCTATCCTAGACTAGTTGCCCTGCTATGACATGTAGTCTTTAGGTTGCATGTATTAGATATATGATGTTGCAGATATCATTTACTGTCTACAATTGGCACTGTAACACGTACGTATCTAATATTGCTGATGTTATGTTGAGTCCTGGTGTCAGGTCTTAGTAGATATGACTGAGCTACCGTATGACAGTAGACGGTACTACCTGCTTTCTGTTAGCGCCGAATGTTGGGCGGCGCTTACCAAACCCGACACTCCACATTGTGCCAACGGCTTCGGGTGGAAGAGCACAAATGGGAGGGTACAAGCCTTATCCTGGTGCGAGGAAATGCAAGCTAAAGACAAAATGTCATGGCAGGGCAGACCAGACCCTAAGCCTTGGTTGGCAGCTGGTCTAGGATCGAAGCTCCGACAGGCGGATAGTTATAGCATTGCTTTGCTGATCCGGCAGCTTCTGCAGCTTGTCTTGTTCCAGATGTATAGGTGTTACCTTTCCTCTGAAGTAAATTAGGCAGGGCGAGAGAGGAATCATGCTGCATATTATATATATTTTAGCCCAGGCTTTGTGCTAAGGAGAGGCAATAACTCCATCTATGGTCTTAACCGGTCTCGGAATCAAAGCGAGAGGCAACATTTACGGGTTATAAGCCCTTCTTAGTTGGCGTAGACACGGGGCGCCACGGGTTGCCTACAGGTGTCACTGATCAGCTACCGCCCACCTCAAGCTGGACAGCTTCCGGCCAATTGGGTGCTGATACGCCATAGCCTGCCTGCTTCAATGGGTGCTTGGGGCTAGGACAAAATCTGAATCGCAGGCTGTAATACCAATGCACCAGGTACTAAAAAAAAAGAAAAAGAAAAACCTCAAGCTACGGCTGCTAAAGAGCTGCGTAAGGTCACATAGAAACATCCAAGATTCGGCCATTGGCATCATCTGGACTTCATCATCACACGGAGACAACATCTGAACCATACATCATTAACTCTAAATTACCAAAGTGCTGACTGTGATAGGGATCATTCTTTGGTTGTTGCAAGAGTTAGACTGAGACCAAACAGAATCTACACAGCTAAACATAAATCTAGCCCCAGGATTAATATTATTAACACTCACAATCCTGAAAAGAGCTTCGAGTTTCAACAGCAACTTGAAGTCGTGTTCACTGATACATCAGAAAATTATACAGTAAGTGAAAAGTGGGGTAAACTTAAGGAAACTCTTTATAAAACTGCGGTAGGGGTTTACGGTACTGTGGATCACAAGATGCAGGACTGGTTTGCCGCAAACAGTCAGACACTGCAGCCCGTAATTGATAAAAAGAAGATAGCTCTCTTAAGAAACAAGAAAAGAACAATGCATAACACTCTCAGTGAGCTGAAGCAAGCTAGGAAGGATGTGCAAAAGGCTACCAGGCAGTATGTAAATGACTATTTGATCAAGTTATGCGAGTCCATTCAAATCGCAAGTGATAAGGGAAACATCATAAGCATGTATGAAGGGATAAAGAAAGCCTGTGGTCCAATGATCAACAGAAGTGCAGCATTGAAAACCTCGAGTGGAGAATTCATCACTGATAAGAAACAGCACATGGATAGATGGGTATAGCAGTATTTAGAGCTTTACTCAAGTGAGACCAAACTAGCGGTTGATGCCCTCAACGCCATAGAGGCCCTGCCAACTCTTGACCACCTGGACACACTTACTACAATAACAGAAGTTAAGTGTGCTATAAATGAACTTTCATCTGGTAAGGCTCCAGGTAAGGATGGTATTCCAATAGAGGTTATCAGGAGTGGGCAAGATACACTCACTCTACAGATCCACCAGATAATAGAGCTATGCTGGCGAGAAGGACAAGTCCCACAGGATTTCAAAGATTCAAGCATTATAACGATGTACAAGAACAAGGAAGATCGAAGCGACTGTAACAACTATAGTGGTATTTCACTTTTGTGTACTGTTGGGAAAGTATTTGCCAGAATTGTTCTGCGCAGACTTCAAGTCCTAGGAGATCAAGTCTACCCCGAATCACAGTGCGGCTTCCGACCGAATCGGTCTACCATTGATATGATATTCTCATTGCGACAAATGCAAGAAAAATGCCGGGAACAAAATCAACCACTATTTATTGCCTTCATCGACCTCACAAGGGCATTTGACTTGGTCAGTCGTGAGGGTCTGTTCAAGACACTAAAGCAGATTGGCTGCCCACCAACTCTTCTGTCCATTGTGGAATCGTTCCACACAGGCTTGAAGGGTATAATCAAGTTTGGTGGTGCAACTTCAGAAGAGTTTAAAATCAAGAGTGAAGTTAAGAAAGGCTGTGTACTATCCCCCACCCTCTTTGGAATATACTTTTCACTTCTACTGAAATATAATGCTCAGAGATTGAAGGCCAAGACCAAAATTAGGAGGGTACTAATCAGAGAGTTGCTTTTTACGGATGATGCTGCAATTACGACCCACTCTGAGGAAGAATTACAACATCTGCAATCTGTATTCTCCAATCCATACATCCATCATGTGCCATGCCGGTAAGCGTGGGCGGTCATGTTCTGCCATCTCACTCGATCACCAGAGTCGTGGATCAGCTCCGTGTTTCTGTCTCGACCATGCCATAAGGACAAGCCATCCAGGTACTTGCTTCTAGGTCTTCCCCTTGGTCTGTTCCCTTCGATCTTACCAGTTGTCACCAAGTTGTCCAATCATTTCTTCTCATAACATGCCAAAAAATTGTGACTGTCTACGTCTAATGTCTCTAATCAGTTTACGATCTTCATTTGTTTCTTGAAGGACTTGTTCATTGGTCTTTCTGGCTGTCCATGGTATTCTTTGCATTTCCACACAACATGATTTTCTTGGCATCTGTAAAGAAGGTAGTTTGCCATTCCTTTCCTTCCTAGCAGTGACCATACTGGTCAGTGACCGTAGCCATTGTCTCCTCAAAAAAGAGATCCTCTGCCTACCGTCGTGAAGGTGGAGACCATAACCTACAACTATCTGTCGGCTGCTCTTCATCTTCATCCACCACCTGCACCCATGGCTTCACGTAACCCTGATCGGGGGGCTAAACGGGTACTCCACCTTGCCCAAGAGTGTCCCGTAGGCTAGCGGAGGGAAGGCGGCGCCTTACTTCTCCTTCGATAGGGGATACCCCTACCCCGCTACCCCAATACTTGTTCTGAATTTGGTTTAACAATTAACAAAAAGAAGACATAGATTATGTCACAAGGTGAACATGGGGTACCATCAATCTTTATTGACGACGCCGAACTGGAGATAGTAGACCATTTTACATATCTAGTATCAGAGGTAAATAACAAATTATCTCTAGATCAGGAATTCAACATCAGGATTTGTAAGGCAGCAACAACAATGAACATGTTAGCAAAAAGAGTCTGGGAGAACAGGAAGCTTACTGCCAAAACAAAAGTCCTCGTCTACCAAGCCTGTGTCCTTAGTACTCTTCTTTATGGCAGTGAAACCTGGACAACTTACTCACACCAAGAAAAACGTTTAAACAGCTTTCATATGCGGTGTCTGTGAAGAATTCTTGGTATTAAGAGACAAGACAAAATCACAAATACTGAAGTATTGGAAAGATCAGGTTGTGTGACGGTGTGTTCCATGCTTAGTCTTCGTAGACTTAAATGGATCGGACATGTTAGGAGGATGGATGATGGTAGAATTCCAAAGGACATCATTTTTGGTGAATTAGAGATGGGGAGGATATCTCAGGGTCGGCCTCTACTACGATACAAAGATGTGTGTAAGCGGGACATGATTGATATAGGCATTGATAATGTACATTGGGAGCATGTCGCCGCTGAAAGTATTACATTGAGGGCAACTATCAGAAATGGAATAGAGACAAATGAGAAAATGATTGCAGATAAAGCACACACAGAGCGTGAGAGACGTAAGATGTTGCATGATGGTGGAAGTGACCATGTTTTCACATGCATCCACTGCGGATAAACATTTACAGCACGAATTGACCTTATCAGCCACACTCGCAACCGCCATGGGTCGTAGTTATTAAGCATTTTTGAAGCACAATGTACCAAACTATCGTCTGTCAAGACGGAAAGGTGCAAATATGTTGAGTATTCTTATATCTGCTAAATTTTTCATCACATTTGCAGTGCATAGGGAGGAAGAGGTATGGAGACATTACATATTCATGTCGCACTTTGTGAATTTAAACAAAAAGTGTGCATTAATGTGTCTGTGAATGTAAAATGGATTAGACTAATGCAGTGAATCTAAACTTTTTATATGAACGTGTTTATTCACAGATCGTAAGAAGTATCGTGAGACAGACAATAATAGCTTTAATAATTTATATAAAAAATTTCTTTAATTACTGCGCTAAAAGTACTATGTTATACTCAATTGTTTTTACACACACACACACACATACATATGTGTGTGTGCGTGTGTGCGTGTGCGTGTGTGTGTGTAAGTGTGTGTGTGTGCGTGCGTGCGTGCGTGTGTGTGTGTGTGTCAGTTTGCAACACGAATATAACAATTTGATATACGTGGCTACGCAGACATCGATACACAAATCAATACTAATAGATATACTTCAAGAGAGTACAAATATTTTTATATATTCAACTGATAAAAGTAGCATATTAAAGCATATTAATTGTTAGTGAAATGTGTGTTTGATACATTTCAACATCAGGTATCATGGAATCATAGAGGGTTCATTCATACATAGAAGTTCGGTGTTCCATTCCCACAGGCTGAAGTGTTGATTCTTGGTCTATCAGCGCGCCTTTAGAGAGCCGAATTTTTCTAGACGAAATTTAAGCCAGGAGGTCCAATACAGACAATACTATCTCTAATGTAACAGCTGGAAGGTTGTATGTGCTCTGTACTTCTGTACGGGTGCACATTGAAACACAACATTTTGTCCTGAAGCAATTTCCAGTTACGGGTCTGATAGGGTCATCACATGTTGTAGGCCCAAATGCACGGCGGAATAGATGGGCAATTTTTTCCTCACTTAGCAGGTGACAATCCCGCAGGTGTCAACTTCTCTTCCGACAATGCGTATAACATTTCAAAGCAGATTCCTTTCAACTTCGCTAACGTTCCAGGATGCAAATGCTGCACAATAAGTCAGGAAACTGGGGGTGATGGGGCATGTGATTCTTTTAGGAAAGAGAACAAAAGAGAAAACGCTAATGTAGTTAGAGCAGCAGATATATGTTACACGATTGCTCACCAAAGCTGTACGGACCGGATACATGAATTGTTGAGAAATTAGCCTTATGTGGGACAATACTATGTAAAAGATACCGTTGGAGACAGCGAAACATGTATACTTTTAAAGATGGACAAGAAAAAATATTAGCAACACCAACTACATGAAAATGGAGAAATGAAAAGATGAGTGAAAGATATGTGTGTGTGTGTGTGTGGGTGGAGGTGTGTATGGGTGGGGGATGTGTGGTAAATGGATGTGTGGTTAAGGTATGTATGATTGGGGGAAGAGTGGCTGAGGAGTGGGTGGGTCTGATGAGAGAAAGGAGTGGAGAGTCATCATCGTCGATGTCTTCTTCAGATCAGAGACCTTGGGAGAGGAAAGGTAGGTAGACGACAGTACTACTAATGTATCGTTCAGTAAACGGAAGAATTTGCCCTAATCACATAAAGAAATACAGCGTGTTTGTAAAGTCTCACTATACTTTGTATATAGAACAAATTTCAAACACAACTTCTTTCTTCCGATGATAACACCATTGTTTGGAGTGCAAAGAATTACTCCAGCAGACGACAACCATTCACTGCATATTGCTTCACGATGGACTGTGTAGCACATTTTTTAATGACATCATCATCATCATCATCATCCAGTGCCTTGGCTGGCGTGGGCGATCATGTCCCTCCACAAATTACGATCTCCGTCATCATGGATCAATTCGTGTGTTGACTCCCTTCCTTGCCATGATACAAAACTGTCAATAATATTTTCACGTTGTCTTCCCTTATCTCTCTTTTCGCATATCTTTCCGGTTGCCACAACTTGTTTCAGTTTTTGTCTTCGCATAATGTGGCCGAAAAACAAAGACTGTCTCTTTCTGATGTTTGTGACAAGTTGTCTTTGCGATTCAGCTTCACTTAAAACATCCCGATTGCTCTTTTTGGTTATCCAACTAATTTTCAACATTCTTCTATAAAACCACATCTCCAAGGCTTCCAGAGATTTGGTCGCCTGTTTACTAATTGTCCGGGAAACGCAGTCGTTTTGATGACATCATATACTTCATTTTAAAAATGTGTTCAACATACAAAGTGTAATGAGACTTTACAAACACCCGGTACATTAAGGGCGTGTACAACTTTGTTCTTCTTCTGAAATGGTGTTGGTGATCATGTCTATCCACAGCCTTCGATCTCATGTACTGCCATTCATTTCTGGTACTGATGTTACTTCATGCCACGAGGTTACATTTTTCAGCATCTTCTCTCTTGACATTATCCTGCTTCTTCTCCCTTTTAACAATCCGGTTGATACGGCATACTCTAGCTTCCCACTTCTCATGGGGGATGTGTCTATGTGGATGGAGGTGTGTGGGTGGGTGGAGGATGTGTGTGTGCATGGTAAGGGTGTTTGTAGGTGTGGGATGTGTGGGTGGGTGCGAAATGGGTGGGGAGATGTTTGTGTGTGGGTGAGGGATGTGTGTGTGGGGGGATATGAATGGGGGGATGTGTATGGGGAGCCGTTTTGTTGGGTGGGGGCTGTGTATATTGGTGGGGTGTTGTGTGGGAGGGGAGATGTGTGTGGATGAGGGGTATGTGGGTGGGTGGGGGAGGTGTGATTGGGTGTGGGATGTGTGGGTGGGTAAAGGATGTATGTGAGGGTGGAGGATGTGTGTTTGGCTGGGTGGTTTGGGTGTGTGAGTGTGGGTGGGTAGATGGGAGATGTATTGTTGATGGGTGGGTGAGGGATGTCTGGGTGTTAGTGGTTGAGGGATGGGTACGTGAGTGGATGGATGTGTGTGGGGGATGAGTGTATGGATGAGGGATGTGTGTGTGGGTGGGAAGATGTGTGTCTGGGTAGGAAGATGTGTGTGGGTGGGGGATGTGTCTGAAGGGTATATGTGGGTGGTGGGGTGTGTGGGTGGGAGGTGTTTGTTTATGGATGGGGGATGTGTTGTTGGGTGGTGATGTGTGTGGGAGGATGTGTGTATGTTTAGTTTAATTTAATTTAGTCGATGGATCAACATCACGGCACACGGGTGTAACCCATAAGTGCTCCGTTCTCCTCCTAACTCAAACCTGAGTCTGGAAAACTCAGCTCAGTGCACGAACTCCGTAGCACCAGCCAGGATCCTTAAATACTTGGGTAGATTTTTAACTCGAAATTTTGCCCGGGCAGCGCCGTTAGGCTACTCTGTTTGATTTCCAACTGCCAAGGGATACTTCGCAACAATACACACGGGCGTCCGATCTCACTACCCAGAGACCAGGGGAAATTTATTTACTAGAAATCCACGTGAAAAGATCCCGGTCCTCACCGATCTCACGGATGTGTGTATGGGTGGAGAGATGCGTTTGTGAGTGGGGAGATGTGTGTGTTGGTGGAGGTGTGTGTGGGTGGGGGATGTGTGGTAAAAGGATGTGTGGTTAAGGTATGTGTGATTGGGGGAAGAGTGACTGAGGAGTGGGTGAGTGGAGGATGTGTGGATGGGTGAGTGTGTGTAGATTGAGGGAAGTGTGGGGGATGTGTGTATGTGTGGGTTCGGGATGTGTGGGTGGATTGGGGTAGGTTGTGTGGGTGGGCTGTGTAGAAGTTATGGAAATGTGGGTAGGTTGAGGATTTGTGTGTGGGATGGCCCGCCAAGATTTACATACATTCACTATTAAAGAAACAGCTTGCATTTAACATTTGCTATACTCAATATCCTACCGTTTGTTTTCTCCTTTGTCCAAGATATTCTCCACACGATTCCACAATTGTGGTTCTCAACATTGTTACAACTTTGCATCGATAAAAGGGGTATGCTGCTGCCGAGCTTGTATGGGTGTGCGAAAAAAAGCACAGAATATATGATTCAGAAGCTAGATGGAAGGAAAAACACAGGCGAGCGTTTCGACCGAAGTCCTTATCAACGGACCAAAAAATAACGAAACACAACTTTTTCTTTAAATGAAAATATCGAACGAGACAAAACAGAAGAAAATGAAACAAAATGGAAAGATAGATGCGTGTGTGTCACTGTGTTCCATATTACACATATGAGCGCTAGTATATGCAAATACATAATGTTCGTCGTATATTCTTGTTGTTTCATTGTTGTTGTTGTTGTTGTTGTTGTTGTTGTTGTTGTTGTTGTTGTTGTTGTTGTTGTTGTTGTTGTTGTTGTTGTTGTTGTTGTTGTTGTTGTTCCGTTGGTGAAGACTTTAATCGAAACGTACCATTTTGCAGTATACTAAAAAGTAAACAAAATTCACTGGTTTTAATGGCATTGTTCTTTCCATGGACACAAAACTTGAGGTTGTGTCAAGTGTTGAATGATTGGTTCTTGTCTGTCTTCTCTTGATACTTTGTCCACACATGATGAGTTTACTGGTCTCGAGAATGCACTGGCGAGTTCTAATAGTTAGTGATGATGATGTGGACTTTTCGCTTTCAAACAAAGCTGTGTCGCAGTCTGACTGTCTGATCTGTCACTGGTTGATCAGCGAAACCCAAGCTAGGTTTGCGGACTGAGGTTTAGTTATGATGACATCTATATTTAGAGAACAACTTGGGAAATCAGATCTAACAAAGGTTTTGCAGCGAAATGATGATCCGCGGCTTATATTTCGGTACCATATTTAGAGATGAGATTCTGTAGGCGGCTGTTTTCATCATTGTCTGGCTTTTCTGGCACTGTGACATTTAATAAAAATCATTAAATAATTGTTTTAATGCGACAACAAACAGGGGAAAACATTAACATAACAGAGTCATGAAAGGGAATTAATAATAACACCTATTTTATTCTACGTTGCTGTCCTAAACTAATAATAATTAATTCGCATATCCTTTACAGGACATCGCTGTAAACAGCAGCATCTTTCAGCTGTCTGTTGATTTTTTGGCAAGATTACGCTCAGTAGTTTGCCATTGCCTTCTGAGCGGCCGGCTCAGTTATCCTGCAAGTCACTAGCGAGGGTAGAACCGCTTCCAGTTCTCGCCCGCTACGAGACTCTGCGTGATAAACGGGATTACGGAGAAAGTGGTGTAACCCCTCGGCCAGAGAGACCGGCTGTCCTAAACTACATTTAATAATTTTTTTTTATTTTTTTTATTTTTATTTTATTTATTTTTTTTTTTTTTTTGCATATCCTTTACAGGACATCGCTGTCAACATCAGCATCTTTCAGCTGATTGTTGATTTCTTGGCAAGATTACGCTCAGTAGTTTGCCATTGCTTTCTGGGCGTCCGGCTCACATACCCCGTATGTTACCGACGCGATTCGAACCACTGCTGATTCTCACCGTCGTCACGTTACATACGAGAGTATACGAGGTTACGGAGAAAATTTGCTAACCTCTAGGCCAGGAAGCCGGCGTACATTTAATAATTAGCAAGTTGTATTTTTAATGGTGTAATTTTAAATGAAAGGCATCTTAAATGTGATGCAAGAACTGTATTTAGCCGATTTGCTAATGAAAGTAATTTTTTAAAAGTATTAAATTGATAAGCATGTTGTGATTTACATGTCACTGACATTTTAAGACTTCCAAACTGGCGTATACAATATTTTTATAAACGGTACATATTTTAGGTTTTCATGTCTTAGTCAGATATGATTGACCTACCGTATGACAGCAAACGGTACTATCTGCTTTCAGTTAGCGACTAATATTGGGCGGCACTCACCAAACTCAAGTGCGAGAAGGAGCGCACTTGGGAAGGTGTTTGCCTTATCATGGTGCGAGGAAATGCAGCCTAAAGACTAAATGTTATGACATGACAGATCAGGTCCTAAACCTTGATCGGCAACTGGTCTAGGATCGAAGCTCCGACAGGCGGACAGTTAGAGCATTGCTTTGCTGATCCGTTAGCTTCTGCAGCTTGTCGTTTCCCAGATGTATTTGTGTTACCTTTTCTCTGAAATAAACTAGGCGGGCCGAAAGAGGGATCACGCTTTATGGGAAACACATGGACTCTACAATTCAGCACAGGCTTTGTGCTATTAAGATTTTTAACTCCATCCATGGTCTGGTTGTAAATATTATGCTTTATTAAGCACAGTTAACAAACTATCGTTCACGAAGACGTCAAAGTACCAGTGTGCATATTTCAGTTATATACCTAAATTAATTGATATAATTCATTTTCATTTTGTGCTACACAGAGAAAGGAATAATCAATTTCATGAACAATTAACATAATAAATATATATTACACTGAAACCATGAAATAATTGTTTTAGTAAAATGTTATCTGCAGCAGTGTACGTACTACAGTCGTACACTGCCATTGTAAATGGATGTGTTATGGTTGTGATAAAAATTGAATGAAGATAACTAAATATTCTCAAGAGTTCTATGTGATCAAACACAGACTTTAAGTAAAGGGCCCTTACACACCTTAAGGCTCATCGGGAATTCGGTGCAAAATCCATATTTGTATATATCAACCGACATTCGGTGGGTGATGTGATTAATATCATTTCGCCTTTACTTTCCAGGACATTCTTAAAACCCATTTTATGCTGGGTCGACCTGAGAGCCAGGTCAGTTGTTAACAATTTGATGTCGTCCAACTGTGGATTGAACCAACGACCACAGAGTTGACTGGCGAGTGTTTACCACTACGCTACCTAGGATCTAGCATTAGACTGGCATGAGATCAATACATTTGACTGGCTGAATCAAAACAGTAAACATTAGATGTACTTACTATTATCGAAACAACCTCCAATTGACTGGTTGGATCAAACAGTGAACTTTAGACGTACTTACTATTAAAGAAACAACCACCATTTGCCTGACTCTGTTAAACAGTACACTTTAGATGTACTTAATATTAAGGAAACAAACTCCACCTGACAGACTCGATCAAACGGTAAACTTTAGATGTACTTACTATTAAAGAAACAACCTCCATTTTACTGGCTGGATCAAACATTAAACTTTACATGTACTTACTATAACAGAAACAACCTCCATTCGACTGGCTGGATCAAACAATAAACTTTAGATGTACTTACTATTACATAAACAATCTACATTCGACTGGCTGGATCAAACAGTAAACTTTAGATGTACTTACTATTGAAGAAACAACCTCCATAGTGACCTTTCTGTTGGGTTTTACTTGGCTCTGTTGAACCTGGTGAGTCACTGTATAAATCTAGGTCGAGAGACTTACAATGAAAAGTATCTGGGCCGTTGTTATGTGGGCCATACTGTGGAAGAATCCATAAAATGCCCTTACACTTAAAATGTTTTATGCACCACCTGTTTAACCACTGGTTTGTGTTAATAACTTAATAATCTGTGACCAGACTACCAACATGGCTGTTGAAAGTTAACTCCTTAGAAATTTAGATTATTTAATACGCCTATTTTATCTTGTTGTTTGTCCATCACTGTTGAAATGGGCCGTATTGTCATCTCTCAGACCTAGCGTGGCTTCGGGGATGGCTGATTAAATCAGTCTGAGCCAGGAAATGTATGTGGTAATGAAGGCACAAAAATGTTGACCGACTATCGGATGGCGGTAATGTCTTTCACAATGAGAGTAGAGAAGAGTCGAATAACTATCAGGTGGAGGTAATATCTGTTACAATGAGGATATTGACATGTTGAAACAACTATCAGGAGGTAATGTCTGTTACAATGAGAGTTGAGACATGCTGAACAACTATAAGCAGGAGATAATGTCTGCTACAATGAGGTTTGAGACATGTTGAACAACTATCAAGAGGTAATGTCTGTTACAATGAGGGTAGAGACACGTTGAACAACTATCAGGAGATAATGTTTGTTACAATGAGGTTTGAGACATGTTGAACAACTATGAAGAGGTAATGTCTGTTACAATGAGGTTTGAGACATGTTGAACAACTATCAGGAGATAATGTCTGTTACAATGAGGTTTGAGACATGTTGAACAACTATCAGGAGATAATGTCTGTTACAATGAGGTTTGAGACATGTTGAACAACTATCAAGAGGAGCTAATATCTGTTACAATGAGGTTTGAGACATGTTGAACAACTATCAGGAGGTAATGTCTGTTACAATGAGGTTTGAGACATGTTGAACAACTATCAGGAGGTAATGTCTGTTACAATGAGGTTTGAGACAATTTGAACAACTATCAGGAGATAATGTCTGTTACAATGAGGTTTGAGACATGTTGAACAACTATCAGGAGGTAATGTCTGTTACAATGAGGTTTGAGACAATTTGAACAACTATCAGGAGATAATGTCTGTTACAATGAGGTTTGAGACATGTTGAACAACTATCAGGAGGTAATGTCTGTTACAATGAGGTTTGAGACAATTTGAACAACTATCAGGAGATAATGTCTGTTACAATGAGGTTTGAGACATGTTGAACAACTATCAGGAGGTAATGTCTGTTACGATGAGGGTAGAGACATGTTGAACAACTATCAGGAGATAATGTCTGTTACAATGAGGTTTGAGACATGTTGAACAACTATCAAGAGGAGCTAATATCTGTTACAATGAGGTTTGAGACATGTTGAACAACTATCAGGAGGTAATGTCTGTTACAATGAGGTTTGAGACATGTTGAACAACTATCAGGAGGTAATGTCTGTTACAATGAGGTTTGAGACAATTTGAACAACTATCAGGAGATAATGTCTGTTACAATGAGGTTTGAGACATGTTGAACAACTATCAGGAGGTAATGTCTGTTACAATGAGGTTTGAGACAATTTGAACAACTATCAGGAGATAATGTCTGTTACAATGAGGTTTGAGACATGTTGAACAACTATCAGGAGGTAATGTCTGTTACAATGAGGTTTGAGACAATTTGAACAACTATCAGGAGATAATGTCTGTTACAATGAGGTTTGAGACATGTTGAACAACTATCAGGAGGTAATGTCTGTTACGATGAGGTTTGAGACATGTTGAACAACTATCAGGAGATAATGTCTGTTACAATCAGGTTTGAGACATGTTGAACAACTATCAGGAGGTAATGTCTGTTACAATGAGGTTTGAGACATGTTGAACAACTATCAGGAGATAATGCCTGTTACAATGAGGTTTGAGACATGTTGAACAACTATCAGGAGGTAATGTCTGTTACAATGAGGGTAGAGACATGTTGAACTATCAGGAGGTAATGTCTGTTACAATGAGGTTTGAGACATGTCGAACAGCTATCATCATCAACATGTGCCATGCCGATAAGCGTGGGTGGTCATGTTTCGCCATCTCACTCGATCAGCAGAGTCGTGGATCAGCTCAGCGGTCTTGTCTCTGCCATGCCACGTGGTCACGCCATCCAGGTCTTTAATTCTGCCTTCTCCTTGTTCTCTTCCCCTCGATCATGTCTGTTGTCACCAAGTTCTCCAATTGATTTCTTCTCATAACGTCACCAAACAATTATGACTGTCTACGTATTATTTCTCTAATCAATTTACGATCTTCATTTGTTTCTTATAGGACTTGTTCAGTGATTTTTATGTCTGTCCGTGGTAATCTTTGCATTTCCCTCAGAAACCACATTTCCACAGATATCAGATGTTTTTCAGCCTGTTTACTCATTGTCCACTCTTCACATCCATACAAAAGCACAGGTTCTATGTAGCACTTTAATACGCTCAATAACTATCAGGAGGAGATAATGTTTGTTACAATGAGAAGAAAAATGTTGAACGACGATCAGGAGGAGGTAATGTGTTACAATGAGGATACAAATGTTGAACGACGATCAGGAGGAGGTAATGTGTTACAATGAGGAGAAGCATTTTGAACAACGATCAGGAGGTGTAATGTGTTACAATGAGGAGAAAAATGTTGAACGACGATCAGACAGATGTTGTGTCTGCTATTATACAACGATGGCAGAGACATGTTCAAATAGAATGATTGATTTTAGAACTTTTCGTCATTTTAACAAACAAAAGATTAAGGCAATGTTTATAATCACTACATGCTAATGTAGAGAAGCATAATATAATTTAGATCAATAATTTAGTATTGTATATATTGTAGTCAAATTGTGAGCAGTATACTAACCAAGGGAAGTCCATACCTTTGTATTTGTATTCAGTTAGTTCTGCAGCTATCGGTTGATATACTAAATGGATATACTAACTGACAACGTTCCAGATGAAAAGACAACAGCAATAGTTGTACTGAACGAAGATTACATAAGTGTATCGTGAAGACGTGTGACAGAGGGTGTTGGCATACAATGCGAAGATGGCTCTTCATTGATTGATTTATTGAATACTTAAACTGGCAAGAAACAGGACCCCATAAGCTCTTAGGCAACACATTTGATTAAATTCAAAAATATTTTAAGGTAATCTCAGGCCAGATATTACCCTTAGAGTGAGAAGAGTTAAGCATTCACATACACTAGGTCATGGTTATCAGGCGAGGTAAACAATCCCCATTATCAGTCTTTCTTTCCCAGATTTTCCTGATAAATATGAACATTATTCCGTACCCGTTTGAACAGACCAGATACCCAATAAGAGCCGCTTTGACTACACGAAAACTAATCCTGCCATGTCAGGAGATTGAACTTGGACCACTGTTTTTGGTAAGCAATCGACCTAACTACAATGCCACAAAACGAAGTAATGCAACTGAAGAAATGTAATTCAAGAATTGAAAGAAATGTTTATAAAGGCACTCAAAAGTGAAATATAGATACAGTCAAAATGATAGATCCATATAGTTTTCACTTCAGGAAAGCACATTAAGGTAACAAAACACTGTAAAAGTTCTAACCTCGTCACGGCTCTCCATCACATTCTCTTGCTCCTGTTGAAGATCATATTCCTGGATATCATTCGTGCGTTTCTGTATCATTTCTAGCTGTTGCTTAGGAGAATTTTCTGCCTCGTCATCACCAGGGGCATTTCTGTTTACATATATATATATATATATATATATATATATATATATATATATATATATATATACATACATACATACATACATATATACATACATATATACATATATAGCATGACAGAGGGTGTTGGAGACACATTACTGCCGACATTCAATGCGAATACAGTGGAAACACGATATGCTCTGAAATGTGAGATCTTAAAACATCCAGTATACTTGGTGATGACTTGGTGTCATCGGACTTTCACTTGTTTGGACCCTTGTAATGACCTTTGTGGGGTGAAAGATTTGTAGGTGAAAACGAGATATTGGAAGCGCTGCAAAATTAGTTTAATGCCACACCCAAAAACTAGTTTCTAGAAGGCGTCAACAAGCAAGAGTACAGGTGGACGACGTTTGTTTGCTGGCATAGGGAATATGTTGAAAAGTAACATATATAAAATGTCTGGTTCCAACTTATGTAATAAAGGTGTTTCGTAAAGTGCCTGTTACTTTATGACTTCCCCTCGTGTGCGTGTGTGTGTGTGTGTGTGTGTGTGTGTGTGTGTGTGTGCGTGTGCGCGCGCGTTCATGCGTGTGTTCGTGCATGCACGCAAATGCAATATTGTGTTTTGTGTGTGGTGGGTATGGGTGTTTATGTGTGACCAATTGTGGTTATAAAATATTATGAGGTTGTGACAAATCGCGGTTATAAATTATTAAATAAATTATTATGCAGCTTAGCACTCTATTTTTCTTGTTGTATCTGTCAAGTATAAATTACGTTTCTTGATTCTAGATTAGATGTTAAAACACCGCAACACTTAAATTTAATTGTTTTCCGAATCAGTATTCCAGCTGTTAACCAAGATTCTGTTTAATGTCACCGGGGCTATACCAAATAAAATTGCATGGCAGACAATAATAAATAACATCCATTGTTCGAGATCGCTTGTCAGCCGGCACTGTGGTCATGTGTACGAATCCCATTCTAGACGGGGTTTACTTTTATTTATTGTTTCACCACAGACCTGGTGGGCTCAAATGTCAACAAAACCTTCAATGGGTACTGCGAATAACAACTCAAAACGCATCGTGATTGTAACTAACTCAGAAAACATGCTGAGGAAGGTGAGGACAGGCAAGCTTCGGGCAGAGAGGCTTGCTTCGCTTCGGAGGTCACGGGTGGCAAGCGTCGCCTGGATCTTTTCTCCGGGGCATGCCGGTGTGCTGGGGAATGAACAGGCGGACAGATTGGCTGGCTCTGCAAAACTTGGTGGAGTATTGATACATGACAAGGCAGACGTGGTTTCGGCCTTGTGGGAGCACGTGCACACCTCGGAGGAGCAAATGGATTACCACGGTCTGGCAAGAATGCGACAGCGAGGAGTGACGAGGTGATCTGGCCGACGCTCGACGCTCAGAGGAAAGGCGAGACGGACTTATAATCAGATTGCTACTGGTACTATTGGTGTTGGAACTCTTCGCTGGCTGCTGAGGATGGGGACGGAGCGCTTTTGGGAATGCCCCGAATGCTTTGATGTCGGTTCCTAAATAAATCAATTAATCAATCATAACAACTCAAAAGTGTTTAATGGATAACTTTGAAACAATGATCATTTCTATTCTCAGCACGCCATACAGGACAAATATACAGATATACAGATCAAATTTTCCAAGTGGACAATAGTCGTTGTGCCCCGGACATGTACACACGAGTGTGGGACGGCTGATCACATCAGTTCAGAGTACAATGCCATGGTAAGATCTGTAGCGTTAAAGCATCATTACGATCGCGTAACAGGACTCAGGACACAGAGGGCTGAAATACCACATGATAAACAAATGAAGACAGGGTGTACTGATAAATGTAACTATGATACGGGTAAATGGGAATATTCTTAAACAAGTGGATCGGTAAACTATCTCGGAACAGTAATAGCATTTTATGGGAGGTGCCTTGAAGAGATTAGGACAAGAGTCGCTATGGCGAAGGTGGCCTTTTGCAAGATGAAAAACATGCTGACCGATAAAATTATGACATCTGCAACCATAAACAGAATGTTAAAGTGCTACGCAGAAACTATACTTTTATACGGGTGTGAAACGTGGATAATGAACAGATAATCTGACAAAACTTATAATGGCAATGGAAATGTGGCTTCTGAGGAAAATACAAAGAATGCCATGGACAGAGAAAACCCAACGAGCAAGTCCTACAAGAAGCAAATGAAAACCGTAACCTGATTAGAGAAATTAGACGTAGACAGTCAACATTTTTGAACAGGTTAAGAAGAAATAAAATAGAGAAATAGGTCATAACTGGCAAGATTTAAGGGAAAAGGCGGAGAAGTAAATATCTGGATGGTTTAGCCACGTGGTATGATCGAGAGAAGAACACGGATCTGATCCACGACTTTGGTGATCGTGTGAAATGGTGAAACATGACCGCACACGCTTTTCGGCAAGGCACATGATGCGTGAAAGAACTGTAGAACTGGTAAAATGACAGCTAAACATGTGTTACAGTCGTATTCACCTTATGCAGACAACTACTGTGGCCGACACCCGCTCCACTTATGGACAAACTTGATGTAGATGTCAACAAGCTCATGTTGACTTATGCTTCTTGGCATTTATTCGCACTGACCTCGGAACTTGTGCGAAGACAAAGATGGAAATTTTTTGCAGACGTCGCTCTCATTACGATCCACCGAAAACTTGATTGATGTCTCGACAGTTCTGTTGCCAATTGCACTCTCATGTCCTAGGACGTCTGCAGTGCAAGGTTTTCATGTTCGTGTTGGTTGACAACTGCCTCTTATCATCATTATCATCTGCAGCGTTTGAACATGCAAGTGTAATCTCGTTTTGATAATAAAATGATCAAATAGCCATTGCTGTAGGATGAATTTACATGTTGGAAGCTGGAATCAAATTCTTGCAGGTAATTAACTGTTTCATTGTCCTATAGTTCATAACGCACTTTATAAGGACAATTTGACATAGGTCCCGTTGAATACGACAATAAAAATCATGATTATAATGATGATGTTGAAGATGATAATGATGACCATGATGATAATTCTTCTTCTTCTTTAGCATTCCGAGCCATTGAAGTTCTTTGCTGCAGATACAATCCGTCTCCATTCGTCTCTCTGTTTGACCTTCTCTTGCCAATCGCTGATTCCAAGTGCTTGTAGGTATTTGTATGTTTCCGTACTTTAATGGTCATATTATCTATTTGTATGTGGCCAGAGTTTTTAGCCGTTCCTTCTCTTGAAATTACCATATATTCTGTCTTATCTTGGTTGATAACCAGCCCCATTTGTTGATAATGATGAAGTTAAATGATATAATCCTTATGATGAATATGTTAAAGATGATGTTGGTGACGACCATGATAATGTTGAAGATTATGATGATGATGGTGATGATAATTACGATAACTATAGTAATCATGATGACGACGACTACAACAACGATGATGATAATGAAGAGGAGGAAGAAAGTGAAAGGTGATAAGGGTAATTATGGCAATAGTGGTGGTGGTGGTGGTGGTGGTGGTGGTGGTGGTGGTGGTGGTGGTGGTGGTGGTGGTGGTGGTGGTGGTGGTGGTGGTGATGATGATGATGATGATGATGATGATGATGATGATGATGATGATGATGATGATGATGATGATGATGATCACAATTCTATAAATAAATCAAATTTTGTCAAATTAGAATATCCATCCGTGGGCACCTGAAGTGTTTTGGCTCACGTTTCGTTGAATCGAAATATCTTTGAGTGTACCCTAATGCCCATTCAGTTAACAAGGAATGATCATGAGTCTGAAGGATTCTATCATGATACCAGAGTTGGCTGTAAAAAATGTAAGTGTACAAACTTATGGATAGGAACCCCCCCCCCCCCCAATTTCCACACCAAGGTGACATATTGAGGCTATGGTTCAATGTTCATTTGTTTTTCCTGACCACACGGCACTGATTCAATGGAGTTGGGTCGACCCGGGGTCATATGGGCATTAAATAATCCCGCTTCACGGAGGATTTAGGTCTGTTAGCGAATTAGTCTGGCGGACCGCTGGTCCTGAGATGAAACATTACCTTAGAAGAGGGTATTTTTTTAAAATTACCACATGACTCCAGAGTGGCCATGGCTTCATTGAATGAGTTCTAGAACGCACTATGTGATGTTATTGGCGGTCAGCGAGATACTCGCCACGTCACCCATGGAGTATCGATTGGTTTCTACAGATGTTTAGCACCATATTCCCACCTGCTCTGTGGCGAAGGAGTTAAGGGCGCAATTCGTAATCCCGCATACCGCGTTCGAAACACAGTTGCGGGAGATTTGGCAGCAGACCACTTTGCGTTTGTTTTCATATCGTGATATGTGTGCCGGTCGTTCAGAAAGCAATAGCAATCTACTGATCGTAAACTTGCCAGTAAATAATAAACAGCCAAAAATGCTGGTGTTGACTGCGACGTCCTGTCGCAACTAACTCACCATATTCTCAACACCCTAAATGACATGGAAACAGGTAATTACACACGATGAGGTTACACTCAAGATAATCAGGCCTAGAGGCATGTCAACAAGCGACAATATTACTTTGACTCCTAATTTTTATTTCCCATGCCTTGTGGTTGTTAATAATCATGTCTGTCCACAGCCCTCTGTCTTGTGTGCTACCAATCATCTCTGATACTGATGTTCCTCCATGTCATCATGTCATACTATCTTTTCCCTTCCTCTCTTCCACTCCAGCTTTATCGTTGTGACAATATATCCCAGTTGTCCCTTTCTCATGACATATCCAAAGAATGTGGACTGTCACATGCGAATAATCAGTTCATTTTGTGAATTAACTTCTTTTAAGATTTCTTTATTGCTCCTGCTCTCCCTCTATGGTGTTCTCGTCATTCTTCTATAAAAGAATTGTGTGAAATGAAGGTAAATATAATTACACTTTTGTGACTACCGTTTCAGTTCAGCCTTGACTTCTTCAAGCTCAGAATTCAGTCTGGTAAGTTGGTCATCAGCTTGTTTCTTGTCGTCCTCAGCATGAGACAACTGGCTGTGTAAGAAGGTCACCTGCTTCAGCAAATCATCTCTTTCTGTTCTCATCTTCGTCATTTCTTGTTTTTCTAGTATGGCGAAAAATAACACGGATTTCATTGCATATCATTACAGTGAACCTATGCAATCAAGAATGAAGGACAATTGGCAATGTTTGATTGCGAGGTGTTTACTATGTTAACACTTGCTACAGCTTTATATGCTGATGGTTTACGCCTTTGAATGGTTTCAATATTATATCACTGTGCTTATCTATAAAGTTAAGCATAGTTAGCAACATAGAAAATCTAACCACATGTGTGTGGAATTATAACTGCGTGATTATATTGTTATGTTGATACTTCCCATTTTTTTATAATCCTCATATTTAAATAACATGATATATCCACAACGTATTAACCAAGAATAAAAAATAAATTCCGGAGCAGTTACGTGTTGTGGGTATGGGAAGTGTTAGGACCATCAAGCGTGTAGGCCTGAGTGCACAGTAGAATACTGGACAGTCTTTCTCTCCCCTAGTGAACATAGAGAGCAGACACTGAATCATCGTCCGACCGCGTTCAGGTCATTGTTAGCGTTATGTCAAAACCGCTACGCCAACGATCAACCAACACATTATTATATTAAGTACGCATATTACATTGCAGCATACGCCTGTGAGACCTGGACACTTACTAAACAAGCTGAACAGCGCATAAATGCCTCTGAATATAAATGCTATAGACGAGTTCTAAAACTATCTTGGATAAAGAAAAGAACAAATGCATCCATATTTCAAGAGCTGAATATTGAAGAAGGTTGGCTATTAAAGACGACAAAACAAAGAAAATTTAAATATTTTGGTCACTTGAAACGTCACGAAAGTTTGGAGAGAACAATAATGGAAGGGTATGCCTGGGAAGAGAGGAAGAGGAAGGCCAAAGAGAAGATGGGTGCAGGACTGTGGCGGATGATCTCCAGATATGTGTATCAGACGCGGGACATCTTGCTTATGATCGAGAGGTTTTCTGGAAGGTTGTTATGGGAGCGAGGTTCAACGAAGGACATGCTACTGAATGAATGAATGAATGAATATTACAAACAATAATATATAACATGATAGGTGTATAATTCTAATAATGGTATTATTTTGACATGACACAGCTACTGTTGAATTCATCAGCTAGCTTTACATATTCCAAACTGCCCATTAACAATTACTATACATAAGTGGTCGGGAGGAGCGGTAGCGTAGTTGGTAGGCGTGGTCATAGGTTTGTATGTGCATCGAAGCGGATGTTTAAAGTTTACCTGGGCTCAAAGTCTAAATGGGTACTATGAAAAATCTTGGGAGCAAAGACGGACGATGTGATACTGACCACATCAGCCTTAAAATATGCCACTTGGTTAATACAAATGTGGGCCTGGCACCATATGTCCAATGCGCATCCAGACAAGTAAAAGAGTATTTTAATTCACATTTAATACCACCGTTTGAAGTGTCTCAACAACAACTCTAAATTTACCAAATTCCACATAGAGTGACTTCTGTAGTTGAGGCTCTGGATGTCCAGATGAAGTAAAATTGACTGCCCGTATTCCAGGCCAGTATTTCTAGAAATCACTTCTATAAACTGTGTTGACAAGTAGATCAAGTGAAACACAGCATCCCTGTTCATATCATGAGGTGTATTTGTATAGTGTGCTATCCACCCGGCACTCGATGCGTGTTATGGTCAACATCACGCCACTCATTTATTTACTTCTCATAACATTTCCTGTTACCCATTTAAGGCTGGGTTGTCCTGGGAGTCCAAGTCAATTTCACATTGATAAAAGGGGGAATCTACAATTATAAGTTGACCTGAAGCAACGAGTGTTAAATAACAATGACCAATCTTGACCCGAAATTTACTCCCCACTAGCTTGAAAAACGACTGATTTTTGGAGGGACACGCACACTTTTTTTTCGCAATCCGTTTACAGGAAATCGCTGTCAACACCAGCATTTTGCCGCTTTCGTTGATTTCTTGGCAAGATTACGCTCAGTAGTTTGCCATTGCTTTCTGAGCAGCTGGATCACTTATCCCGTAAGTAACAACGCGGCGAGAACCGCTTCCAATTCTCACGAGCTACGTTACCCTACGTGGATAAACGGGATTACGGAGAAAGTCGTTTACCTTCTAGGCCATGGAGACCGGCACACGTACACTAAAAGCTAATATATGTGTTTTCAGTAGCATCATGTGCCGCGCCAAAAAGCGTAAGCGTTTATATCTTGCCACAGACCTCGGTCCTTGCTGTCCTAATCCAATGCTGATATTCCTCCATGTCATAGTCTTAAACCGTCAAGCACCATCTCCCTCCTGTAGTCACGATGTTCTCCAATGCTTCTCTTCTCATCACTAGACCGAAGAGCACTCCTTTCTACAAGGCCTTTATAATTCTCTAAGTGTACGTGTTTATGTATGTTTGTGTGATTTATCTATGTGTGGTGATATCAGAGGATGTATTCGACAACGACCCTTAAGGCAGGGGCTGATCATCTAGCCTGGTATCTTTCTACAGGGTAGATGAGGAGCCAAAGGTCATACCCACTCAAAGAGCCGCTGCAACCAAATAAACATAATCTTACCAAGATACACCATTAGCATGAAAATCATGAGGCTGGGAAACTGGCCGGAGATCAAGATTCTTTTTGTGGGCTGTGATAAGAGTGACTCTTCAGCAAGGATTTGATATATGACGATACAGGTGTTCGTTATCTCCACATACCTCGGCCCTTGGTTCTATGGATCAACTATATTGATACATTTCCTCTGGGTCACCGTTTTAGACCATCCAGGATCATATCTCTCTGTCTGTATCTGCCTTTTCCACCGCAGATCTGTCCAGTCGTCATGTTGTTTTCCAATGCCTCTCCTCTCATTACGTTACTAAACAACGCTGTTTGTCTCTTCTTTGTTTTTTAATAGTTGTATATTATGTTCTACTTTCACCGGAATTAGCACAATAATAATAATAGTGTGGACTGAAATAACATGTGTCTGTGATTGAATGAGCTAAGTTAAACACAATCTAGGACCTTCTGCGGTAACTTAAAATAACAATAATCTATGATTGGCAAAGCTGAGTTGAATTAAATCATGAACCGACAACATTCCAATCGGATCATTCTCACATATGCTCCGTCATCATCTTCAACAACCAGCGAAGAGTCTCAGTAATTATGCTACCTGTTGCAGTCAGATTGTGTGTCTGGCATTTCCTCGGAGATCTGAGTGTCGTGTATTCGTCTGGTCCCTGTCTGTCTCACCATTCTCTCCAGGTCGCAGTGATTTATATGTTCTTCTACACAACATACATGATTTCACAGGGTGCTGATCACATCTATTATATCATGCACCAACACCCAGCGATGCAGACCCAGCCAATCTGTCCGTCTGCTCGTTTCCCAGCACATCAGCTTGTCAAGGGGATCCAACAGGTATTTCCTACCTTATAATGCTGAATCGAAGCATGCCTCTCTGCACGTAGCATTCCTGTCTTCACCCTTCTTAGTACGCACTGTAAGTTGGCTGACAATGTTAAGTTAAAGTAACACTAGGATGTCACTTAAAGTCGCTTAAAAGTCGACTTAGTCGACTTCATTGCACAGGATTTTTATCCCATATGAACTGCCAAAAGTTTCGCACAAAGCACTCCGTAGCTCTAGCGACGACCCCCTTTAGTCTCCACAAAAATTCATTCGTAAACCGAAGGAAGCGGATCGGAATCGAACCCACAACTTTCGGAGCCCGAGTCAGGCGGCTTGACTACTTCGTTAAGGAGACTCCCTAGGATGTAATGGATTAAAGTAACTTCTGCCTTGAACATGCAGAAACAATTTCTTATAATCAGTCATTTGGTTTCATACGATTAACATAAAACCATTACTCAAAACAGAAACATGTAATATGCAGTATTTGTACATTCCTGATTTACATTGTGTACCGCTTTCGTGAATGTTGCATCGATGAAAATTAACAAAAGTAACATGACAACCCTACCATCCCACAGCTTTAACCATGAATTAAAACGTGTCATTATGGTATGTTTGATTATATTTAACTGATGACTTGCCTTTATGTTCATTTCCGCCATCTCCGTATCTGTTCACAAAATATGCATGCTTGGTACTGAGTAGTCCATATTCATGTTTTAGGATACAGAGCTCTTTCTGTAGCTTTTGATACTCTTCTTGTGCCCTGGGCAAGAAATGTATCGCGACCTTATTTAAGTAGTAGTAATAAATGAATCACTAATAAAAACGAGACGTAGACGGCAAGCGTTACAGGAATACGATAACAAATAACAAAGTGGACGTTACGGCTAAAGCCTTCATCAGCACACAAAAAACAAACACATACCGACACAACTACATAGAAAGCACTACATGAAAATACAAATACAAAAGTTATTTATCTGTGTCATTGTTGTGGAGTAATTAATAGCGGGCGCGTTAACGAAGGACACAGTGCTGATAATGTCATATGCACGGTCGGGCGAGGATTTGACGTCTAGGCTCGTCGCTTGCTAAGTGAGGGATATGCTAGCCACCTATTCCTCTGTGCATTCAGGTTTTCAAAATGTTATGGCCCGAGCATATCACTGACGCATAGCAGGATATTGCTTCGAGGATTTTTTTCCCTCTAAATTAATCGAGGATTCCGGAACTTGTATAGTTTGCGATTAGCTTCTCTGAGGAAAATACACGAGGGGCAGATCCATGCTGGATATATGAGATGTGAACGGGTGTTTGTGTCAGCACAAGGTACAGGGCGAGAAACAATGGCTTTAGATGAACAATCGGAATAATGTCATAAACAAAACACATATAGAGAGAGAAAAAAAAGTAATAACGTCAAGGGCCCTTTTATGGCGCATTGGATACATATGTATATTTGTACAGGCAGTATTACACCGGTGTCTTTACTTCCCGAGACATTTCCTGGTATCCATTTTTTGGCTGAGTCGACCTCGGGAGTGCAGGTCAATTTTAAAGATTCGAAATTCGAAGCCTCCTCGGTACGGATGGAACACATGACTACCGAAACAGCAGGATAGCCTCTAGTCACTAAGCTGCCACGGCTCCAGGCAGAAAGTAGACAGGGTCTGTAATGTTGTGCAATTACAGCTTGACCAACTGCCCTGGTTCGCTTACAAACAGTGACACGACTTTATTTTTTTTTTTTTTGCGTTGGTTCGCTTTGAACCCAAGCGTAATACATACACGTGCTACTATTTCCAGTGTACTAGACTGATTTGTGCATGTGGATTAGCTTTACATGTTACCAGTGTCTCTCACCATCAGACGAACCCACTGTGATTTCTGAGGTGCTGGTAATTTACGTTCCCAAGTCAAGAACGAGAAGTTAACATTTTATTCCAACTGACCGGATGTTCAAGAACGAGCTCTCTTATCCATTCGGTCATGCTGACCTCCAAATGTATTTATTAAATCCCCTGCTGTGGGTGGGAGGATTAGAACACATGACTATCGGGTCGACAGGCTAGCGAGCCAGTGACTGCGCTTTCACGGTCTCCTGGACACAGTAAACAATCGAACCTGCCGCCTCCAGATGTTGACATATGTCCCCTGAGAGCAATTTCCTTTACTTCTGTCTATCAATATCAGTACATAATTTCTGATGATAATTGGGAATTTATAAATGTCAGCCACGACATAAACAAGGCTGTAGTCTCATGTTTGGTGTTTAACAGATTCTGTACTAAACAAACAGTAGGTTTGGGCCAAACACAAATTAATGACGGAAAATGGGAAGTAGAAGTGTGTCACATTTATGACTAAAAAGTTGTTAATACGGTGGCAGATATGATGTATTATAATGCAATGACAACATTTCGGGGATATATATAAGGCTATGGCAGATACCGGAAGTCGCTTAAGAAGATTAATTATCCCATGCACTCATTCAGATAAAATAAAGTTAGTTGCAAATCCTTTACGGACGTAGCAGTCAACCTCAGCATGTTTTGGCTGTTCGTGATTCCTGGACAAGTTTTACGTTCAGTAGTTTGCCATTGCTTTCTGAAGGGCCGGCACCCATACCATTTCATAGAAAACCACCACAGCTGTGTTTCGAACGCGGGTATGCAGGATTACGAACTGCGTCAGTAACTCCTTCGTCACGGAGGGGGCTACTTATTCGACCAAGCAACTGCTAATAAAAAACACTGTTAGGACCAAGTAAGAATAGTCAATAGTAACAGCATATCAGTTGAAATTATTATGTTATCATCAATATCATTATTATGTTATCATTACCAACAAAACTATCACTCCCCTCCAGGCGCTTAATGGGTGTACAACTACCACTTCGGTTAGCTCCTCTTTTGGAAGCCTGTCACGTGTGTTAGGATAGAAATTTGATTTTTGTTTAAGGACATTACGAACCGGACGCGTTTTGTGGAACGGGGTGTTATGAACATTACATAACCGCGGTCAGGTGATGTTTATATTTCAGCTCTCGTCGTTCGCTACAAGAGAAAATGTCTGGCCACCAATTCTTCTGTTTCCTCAGGTCTACAAAATATGAAGGTCCTAAGACTACGCAGGTCAACCCAGCATAAAATGGGTGCTATAGATGTTTTGGGAAGTAAAGGCGGTCGGCGTGATACTAACCATGTCACTCACACAGTGAAGATTGGTCTATATATATATAAGATTCTAGCACCGTATGCCAGATGCGTCTTATGGTGTGTGATGGGTCCTTTACTTTACTGTACTTAACGCTACACATACATACAGCAGGTTCAAGGTACCAGACATTAAGGATATCGCGTTCAGTAAACACGGGTATCTCCATAAGTACACCAGTCTCATTTCATAGATGAGACGAGGAGAATCTTAGTACAGTGCAGGAACCCTGTTACACTGGACAGAGCAGACATGTATCTGTATCAAATTACACATGACATAAATATTCTGTTTGCGAGTGGATTTTTCTATTTTATTTTTTTTAAATTCAGTATGTGCGCCGTCTATTTGGTCTGCTCGTTTGGATTTACAACTGTATACGTATTTTTAACGTGCACATGAGAACTCTGAGTTTGTGGTCCTTACCTAAGACGGTTTGTCGTAACATGGCATGCAGATATAATGTCATCCATTTTTTCGATTGATAAAACTACGCAGTCCACATCATGAAAAACGCAGATGTGTTCGAGTTATAGACGGACGTGGGAACATATCAGCCATTCCTCCCCAGTGTTAGAAGTTAGTGTTTATAATATGGTAGGAACAGAATGTTTACAATACAAACAACATTGCAAAATATGTGAACATACCTCTCAGTCTCAGCTTTGCTATGTGAGTTTTCCATCGCTTTTATGATATTATCTCTTTCCTGAAAACAATATCAAATAAAGAATAGCTAAATTACATTGTGGCAAATGCGCTTCGTATAATGAGCGGA
>JACEFZ010028418.1:0-183719 GCA_014155875.1 Cepaea nemoralis | reverse complement strand
TGACATTTTTTTTCTAAGGGGTGTGTTAGGGAATATTTAAGTTAATCATAATAATCAAAAATCTGGCTATACTTTCTTGAACAGGATGACTGAGAGAAAACTAAGGGACAGAGAGAAGCCTAATTGTAGAATGCTTATGTGTGTAGGTGCATGTGTGTGTGTGCTTGTGCATATGTGTGCATGGATGCAAGTATGCATGCTCACATTTTATATGCAATGTATGTATATTGTAATGTGTATATTAACAGAACTAAATAAATAAATGTATATTTATGTAACTGGTCTCCCTGGCCTAGGGGTTAAACGACTTTCTCTGTTATCCATGTAGGGTAACGCAGCGCGCGAGAATTGGAAGTGGTTCTCCCCGTGTTGGTAACTTACGGGATAAGTGAGCCGGCCGCTCAGAAAGCAATGGCAAATACTGAGCGTAATCTTGCCAAGAAATCAACGACAGTCGGTAAAATGCTGGTGTTGACACAGCGATTCCGTAAATGATATGCGAACAAAAAAAAAATATTTATTAACTCAGGACCTAAAAGTGTAACTAAAATACCTGTTACACAGCTTTTCATTCCCGGTAAAGCAATTATTTTGTTCTTGGCAGTTATCTGCATGTCTTTTCATGCTTTTTTTTAATGTCTGTTTGTTTTGCTGGTTTTTATTTCTTGCTTTCGCGTGTTCTCTAGACATTTCATTTCACTCCTTGGTTAGCTAATAGAAGGACTGCTAGTTGTTCACGTTTTATTTGCCATACATAACTGGCAGAATGTGCTTGCTGAGATGATGATTTGTCCCACACAAAGGGTCAGATCCACATCCGATTATTTTACGTTTCAATAAAGTATACTACTGTTGATACTTCCTACAGTGTTCACTTTCAATGTACTGTCTTGTGTCTTTGCATAGTCTGGCCAATTTATCCCTGATAGTTTTATGACCTTGCCAAATGTCTGCCATACATCTAAAATATCCATCCATCCATCATGTGCCATGCCGGTAAGCGTGGGCGGTCATGATTCGCCATTTCACTCGATCACCAGAGTCGTGGATCAGCTTAGTGTACCTGTCTTGACCATGCCACGTGGTCATGCCATCCAGGTATTTACTTCACTATCTTCCCCTTGTTCTCTTCCCCTCGATCTTGCCAGTTGTCACCAAGTTGTCCAATTGATTTATTGTCCAAACAATTTTTACTGTCTACGTCTAATCTCTCTAATCAGTTTACGATTTTCATTTATTTTTTGTAGTACTTGGTCATTGGTTTTTCTATCTGTCCATGGTATTCTTTGCATTCTCCTCAAAAATCATATTTCCACAGCCATCAGATGTTTTCAGCCTGACTGCTCATTGTCCAAGTATATCTGAAATATACTCTACTGATAAATGGCCTATGGATAAATCTGAAATGAAAAAATCTTGCTTTTGTGTGCACATTTCATAAGTTAGTTATGTGATTATCATGCCACTCTATATGGCTTCCAACCACGTGACCTCATGTGACTGGAATAAAGAAGAGAAAGATCTTTTACTTATGTAATAGTGTTGTGGTGATTTCAATTACAGACATGGAGATAAAAATTAGGGCCACTGTTTTGCATACAAAGAGATTCCCTGTACCTCACTGTGGGCACCAGATGTCTCTTTGCTTGTTTTAAAGAACCCCCATACAACTATGTCGTTCACCATGGACAAAAAATATGCTGTGACCAGAAAGCATCTCTGGCACTCATCAGCCCACTCCCAAATCATGAGTAAATGATGTCTTTTGATTGTGTGTTCTACTAAATGACAAATCTTTTCAAATGGCAATAAGTTGCATGTGCTTCTAAATGATGGATAAAAGAACTTTTTACTGCAAATGAAATTTCCTATACGTTACACTGTATGCTTGCTTGCTTGTGTTCGCTGGCTGTGAACTCCAGCGTGAAGTTCTGTATGTCGGATGAAGACAACTAACTTAAACAACTATTCCAGAGCGAACTCCATGGAAAGATGAACATAGACTATCATTACAAATCCAGACAAAAGTGAGAGGAATATTTGACTAGGAAGAACAGAACAGTGTGCAGTGCAGAACAGCCACTCTCATCTTCCTTGATGAAGAATACCCACAGGACCTCTGGATCTGAGTCTACACAGATGGGTCGGCACAAAATGCTGTTCGAAATGGAGGAGTGGTAGTGTACACAGACTACCCAAATAATACTAGGGACACCGCCAGAGTACCGACAGGAAAGCTGAAATTCAGCAATCAAGATAGCAACAGAGAAATTACTAAATACCAGCAATGGTACACAACCTGTGGTGCTATTGACAGATGCAAAATCAGTGCACGAGACGCTCCTGTCTGGGAAATTGCCAGTACTAAGGACACTACTTTCTGAACTTAGCAGTCAGCATAAGGTCACCATACAGTGGATACCTCCCACTGTGGAGTACCTGGAAACGACAGAGCTGATCAATTGGCTAAGGAAGGAGCCAAATAAGAACAGCCTGGTGTGCCATTACATACCACCAAAATAAAAGAATGATCAAATCAGCCAGAAAGCCTCCAAAACCTGCTCAAGATGACTACCACGTTATGGACAGACCAGAACAAGTCATTATTCTGCGCCTCAGAACAGGGCACAATAGATTACGCAACCACGTGTATACAAAATTCAAGATTGGTGAAACAGCCATGTGCACATGTGGATTGGCGTCGCAGACAGCAGATCACATACTCCAAGACTGCCCAAAATATAACATATCTAGGCAAACCTTCTGGCCTAGAGAGACGACAGTGGAAGATAAACTCTATGGACCGCTGAGTGAATTAAAAAAGACAGTTAAGTTCATACAACATTGCAGTTATAGACATATTTCAAGCGAACAAAAGAGGAAGAAGAAGAGGTGGAAACAAAACTAAAATGCAATAATTTAATTAATTTAATGAATGAGTTGGGGGTGATTCTTCTTCTTCTTTCGTTTGCTTGCAATTTATTGTCTGTATTTGCAATGTTATTTCTTTTTTTATAAACCTCACTGTTTATTGGGGATGATAAGACATTGGGAAGATTATGGAAACTACACAGACAAATGTGTGGGCTACAGAAGCCAATCCTACCACAATGGGAACAATATATAGGGATAACGGCATGTCCATGACAATGGAAAATGAGAAAGGGGAAGCCTTTAGGTGGCGATTAATAACACAGACACCTAACAATGGTGAAGACATCAGGGATACAGGGTTCCAAATGTTGCTGTATGTAGCCGAGGCGTGGTGTTGGGGTGAGCGCCCAACATTGAACTCTGGAACCCCTCATAAACGTCAAAAGCAAAGGTGGCTGCATTTGACCAGGTATCTTTCTGGCCTGTAGCTCCCAGGCCTCTAGGAGAGCTTCCCCTTTCATATCCTGCAGATTACCAGCGACTATCGTCTCTAAACCTCCACAACGTAGTATTTGAAGGTGACGATCCGAAAGCCGCAAGCTTGAATGATCCGTGTATGGTTTTGGGAGAGGGATGAGCTAGCTCTGCAGCAATCCTGCGTACTGACGCCGTCTACTGCTCTGATTAAAGCAGCCGCCATCTCTTCAGGTCTACATCTGCTCAAAGCTTCATGTGGCACATAACTGACACTGTCAGGCCCTGTGCCGAAAGAAGTCTGATGACGAAACTGAGAAACTGCAAAGTCAAGGAAGAATCGTACAAAGGGTGAAAGATACTTGCCACAACAGAAGAGCCAGAGTACAGAGTAGACGGACTCAAGAGCAAGAAAGTCACTACTGCGTCGACGGTGTCAGGGCGGGCGTCTGGTCACACTTTTTTAATCTTCATCAATGATCTTGTTGCTCCCCACCGCATGGAATTAAAGCGGCAATGTGCCGATGAACCTGGTTCTATGGAGCACAAATGAATATGCATCAGTGGCCACCAGATTGCTACAAAGAGCTGTAGATCTTTTGCTGCATGGGCAAATAGAGGTGTGTCACATAAACACTGACAGTGCAGCACCACCCTTTTACCCTCTCTCCAAAACAAAAGGCAGGGATCATCCAGATAATGGAACCCCCTAAGAGAAGATAAAGAACCAACATACCTTGGAGTAACATTTGATGGCAAGTGACTGGAGAAAGACATCAAACAAAGCAGTAGCAAAAGCCAGAAGGAAAAACCATCCTGAGAAAGCTAAGTGGAACCACATGGGGAGCAGTACGAAAATACTTAGCAAAGTTTACCAACAGAGCATACGACCACACCTGAATATGGGTCAACGCGGGGTTTTTCACACAAAAACCACACTACAAGAGCTGGACAAGTGCAAATCAAGCACTTAGAGTCACCACAGGAGGGATGAGATAAACCCCTATAGTGGAAATAAAGAAAGATGGTTAGGAAACAGGCACTGAGTGAGCGCAGAGATACGAAAACGCTAAAACAGCAGAAAATCCTCAGCTTGCCAGGCCACCCATGAAGAACAGATTTGAAACCTAGCTATGGGGCGGTTGAAAAGAAGTAGTTTTATCCACAGGCCAAACGACTCTGCAGAGAAACCACTGTCTGCCACAGTTGGATCCCCCTAACAACTATTCCAGAGAGAAACTCCATGGAAAGATGAGCATAGACTAGTTACAAATCCAGACAAAAGTGAGAGGAATATTTGACAAGGAAGAACAGAACAGTGTGCAGCGCAGAACAGCCACTCTCAGCTTCCTTGATGAAGAATACCCACAGGATCTCTGGATCAGAGTCTACACAGATGGGTCAGCACAAAATGTTGTTCGAAATGGAGGAGCGGGAGTGTACATAGAATACCCAAATAATACTAGGGACACAGCCAGAGTACCGACAGGAAAGTACTGCCATAACTATGATGCCGAAATTGAGGCAATCAAGATAGCAACAGAGAAATTACTAAATAACAGCAATGGTACACAACCTGTGGTGCTACTAACAGATGCAAAATCAGTACTCGAGGCGCTCCTCTCTGGGAAATTGCCAGTACTAAGGACACTACTTTCTGAACTTAGCAGTCAGCATAAAGTCACCATACAGTGGGTACCATCCCACTAAGGAAGGAGCCAAAGAAGAACAGCCTGATGTGCCCGTTACATACCACCAAAAGAAAAGAAAATTCAAATCAGTCAGAAAGCCACCAAAACCTGCTCAAGATGACTACCACGTAATGGACAGACCAGAACAAGTCATTATTCTGCGCCTCAGAACAGGACACAATAGATTACGCAACCACATGTATACAAAATTCAAGATTGGTGAAACAGCCATGTGCACATGTGGATTGGCGTCGCAGACAGCAGAGCACATACTCCAAGACTGCCCAAAATATAACATATCTAGGCAAACCTTCTGGCCTAGAGAGACGACAGTGGAAGATAAACTCTATGGACCACTGTGTGAACTGAAAAAAACAGTTCAATTCATGCAAGAGACGACATTGCAGATATAGACATATTTCAAGCGAACGAAAGAAGAAGAATCAGGGATACAGACAGTTAGTGAGCATCTAGCTGGTTTCATCAAAGATGACCTCTGTGGGGATGACACACAGGTAGTAGATATCAAATATGTATATGTATTTTCAAAAGACACTGTGCCAGGATCTGATGGAAGCAGGCATGTTCATATGAAAGATATGGCTCATATTATGAATAATGGAGATTTTGAGGCGATGGCTACATTCTTTAAGTGGGAAGGCCAGTGTAATGTTGTGCTTGTTGAACGCCCATTGTGACTGTATACCTGCCTATGGGCAGGAAATTGCAAGAAGTGATGCACTAAAATATCTACATTTGCCATTTGATCGTAGTCTGTTATAAACGTAATAGTAATGTATAGAGCAGACTATTAGTATTTACTATTATTAAACTGCAAACATGGCCTAGCTTCATTGAACTATATATGTGCGTATAGACATGGCACAACGACCAAGCACATTTTCCTCTCCAGCGATCAACAATTGCTATGCATCTATTCTGGTATGGGTCACGACCAGGGTGGTTAAAGCACATATTTGTTAATGTATTTCTCAAGCTATTTCAATTGCCTTAATGATTCCCTAACAATTGATATTTCTGCGATCCTGTCTTCCCTTACGGTACGTACATGTTGCCAGATTGCAGCTAACCATGGTCCCCGCCAAAAGGTGTCTTAACCCTTAGCCTGTTCTTTTTCCTCATCTATTTGTATGTCCAAGGTGTCTGCAATACATTATATCCATCATCGTGCTGGTCAACACACGGTTGATGCATGCCCTTGGAGAAACACGATGTGGAGAAGCATAATCGTCCACGCAGTCAGCAAAGCACTTGATGATGATGTAGAAATGTAGAAAATCGCAATCTGGATTTATTTACAGGACATCGCTGTCAACACCAGCTTTTTACCGCTGTTGTTGGTTTCTTGGCAAGATTACGCTCAGTAGTTTGTCATTGCTTTCTGAGCGGCAGGTTCACATATCCCGTAAGTAACGGGCGCGGCGAGAACAGCTACTGATTCTCGCGCAGCTGCGTTTGCTCACACGAAGGGCTATTGTCCACTTTGTACAATAATCACCTTCAAATAAATATCCTTTTTGTGGCTGACCCAGGCACAGGATTATTAATCTGATCCAGGAAATGTATACAATAATCACCCTCAAATTAATATCCTTTTTGTGGCTGGCCCAAATTTGACAAATTGGTACCTTTCCGTCTTGACAGACGATAGTTTGGTACATTGTGCTTCAACAAGGCATAATAACTACAACACATGGCGGTGACGAATGTGGCTGATAAGGCCAATTCGTGCTGTAAATGTTCGTCCACAGTGGGTGCATGTGAAAACATGGTCATTTCCACCATCACGCTCCATCTTACGTCTCTCACACTCTGTGTGCTTTATCTGCAATCATTTTCTCCTTTGTCTATATTCCATTTCTGATAGTTGCCCTCCATGTAACACGTTCAGCGGCGACTTGCTCCCACTGTGAATTATCAATGCCTGTATCAATCATGTCCCGCTTACACACATCTTTGTATCTTTGTAGAGGCCGACCCTGAGATCTCCTACCCAACTGTATTTCACCAAAAAAGATGTCTTTTGGTATTCCACCATCATCCATCCTCCTAACGTGTCCTATCCATTTAAGTCTTTGAAGACTGGGCATGGAACACACCGTCACACAACCTGGTCTTTCCAATACTTCAGTATTTGTGATGTTATCTTGCCACTTAATATCAAGTATTATTCGCAGACACTGCATGTGAAAGCTGTTTAAACGTTTCGCTTGGTGTGAGTAAGTTGTCCAGGTTTCACTGCCATAAAGAAGAGTACTAAGGACACAGGCTTGGTAGACGAGGACTTTTGTTTTAAAGCAGTAAGCTTCCTGTTCTCCCAGACTCTTTTTGCTAACAAGTTCATTGTTGTTGCTACCTTACCAGTCCTGATGTTGATGTCCTGATCTAGGGATAATTTGCTATTTAACTCTGTCTGATCCTAGATATGTAAAATGGTCTACTGTCTCCAGTTCGGCGTCGTCAGTAAAAATTAATGGTACCCCATGTGTACCTTGTGACATCATCTGTGTCTTCTTTTTGTTAATTGTTAAACCAAATTTAAAACAAGCATTGGAGGAGGCAGATAGTAGGTGTTGTAATTCTTCCCCAGAGTGGGTCGTAATTGCAGTATCGTCTGCAAAAAGCAGCTCTCTGAGCAGCTCCTCCTAATTTTGGTCTTGGCCTATAGATCTCTGAGCACTATAGAGGCCGCCATCTAAGCGTGAGTGAATGTATTCATTTGAAATCCGTTCGTGCCGCACCGCGCGTAATTGCTCGTAATATTGTTTGACGCTCACAGAAGGTGAAGATATAAGTAGAGACTAGAGGACGCACTAGACAACATAAAATTTGAAGGTTATAGTCACCGACCGGGATTCGAACCTGTCACCTCCAATTGGCGACAGCGCCTCGCTGTAGGAACAAGTGTACTTTGACGCATGACCAACTAGACACTGTGTAGACAAGTGTCTAGTTGGTCATGCGTCGAAGTACACCTGAACCCGGGACCTCCAGCACTCGAGGTGGACACCATACCTCGAGACCACGCATCCCCCACACAGAAGTGAGATACCCCTATAGTTGTTACAGTCGCTTCGATCGCCCTTGTTGTTGTACAGTGTTATGATGCTTGAATCTTTGAAATCCTGTGGGACTTGTCCTTCTCGCCAGCGTATCTCTATTAGCTGGTGGATCTGTAGAGTGAGCGTGCCTTGCCCACTCCTGATAACCTCTATTGGAATCCCATCCTTACCTGGAGCCTTGCCAGATGCAAGTTTATTTATCAATCAATGTTTGCATACCCTTTAAGGACATCGCTGTCAGCATCAGCATCTTTCAGCTGATTGTTGATTTCTTGGCAAGATTACGCTCAGTAGTTTGCCATTGCTTTCTGAGCTGCCGGCTCACATACCCCGTAAGTTACAGACGCGATTCGAACCACTGCTGATTCGCACCGTCGTCACGTTACTTACGAGATTATACGAGATTACGGAGAAAAAGTTCATTTACAGCACACTTAATTTCTGTTATGGTGGGAAGTGTGTCCAGGTGGTTAAGAGTTGGCAGGGCCTCTATGGCGTTGAGGGCATCATCCGCTAGTTTGGTCTCACTTGAGTAAAGCTCTACATAGTGCTCGACCCATCTATCCATCTGCTGTTTCTTATCAGTGATGATTTCTCCAGTCAAGGTTTTCAGTGGTGCACTTCTTTTGATCATTGGACCACAGGCACTGTGACAGGATAATATTATTATATTATTATTATTTTTCGAATCGAAAAAAGAACGACTACTCTAGTGAGTTTTCTCCAGCACCCGGTGTGCCAGAACTGCCAGACGGCGACTTTGGTGGTACACGCATGTTGATGTAGGCTGACATTTTGGTAAGGGAAACTGCAAGCAGGGACAAGGTTTATTTTTCTTTTTAATATCATTTGAATATTGCATTTCATCATAAGATGATCAGTGACCGCAGTGTTACACAGCCTGTAACGTAACAGCAATTTTTAAATTAACCGTTCACAATAATATAATTATAATTTAATAAATTTAGTTTTAGTACCAGACTCCGATACAATTACAATTTCGCGCGGCGCGTGTAGGAGTACCCAGTCAGTCAGTACGGTACGACGACCATAGACCAGTCAGTAGATTTTCTAGTGTTAACAAATAAACAAACCAACACCCCCACTGTTGCATAGCCAAATTGCCACTCAATTGAACTTAATTGAACCTTCAATTTTAAGAACAGTGCTGCTTTAATATGACATGACTTATGGAGCCTAGTTAGTTTTTTTTTTTTTTTGCGTTTGCTCGCTTTAAAGCAAGCGTAGTCCATACACGTACTACTACTTCTACTTCTAGTAGCCCAGGACTGATCTTGTGTGTGGATTAGCTTTCCTTACTCCTAGTTAGCAGGTTCGACCGTGCTGCGACCCGAACTGAAAACAAAAGTGAAATACTTATACTGTACCACCCCACAATTATCCATGGTGTCCCTGTCCCCAAAAATGGCTATCTAAAGACAATTCATGCTTTCGACGTTATTCATTCATTCATTCAGATAAAGTAACAATAACACATGTCATCTTGGCTTCAGCAGAACAGGGCTCTCTAATATTCCGTGCACAGCGATTGGTTTAAATTATGGCTGTTAAATATATTTAATTATTTGCCACAAAGTAAGTAATTATATTTTTTTAGCGTACGTCTTAGAAATTGTAGATTAATTTTATGTGCATTTTCGAATTATGCATACATTTTTACATAAATTTGGAGTTTCATCGCGGACCATCATAGACCGGTGGCAGAAAAATATCTCTGCTGACATGTGAATGGAAACTCAAGATGGCCGCAGACGTGAATATCAATCGGATTCGGCTCACATCGTGCAATTTGAATTACTAAAGTTAAAGAAAATACAAGTTTAAAGATTATTAATAATTTTGTTGTATACTTGTACTATTTTTTTATCATTTAACATGACGGAACATATTATTGAAGTCAGTTTTCACATCCGTCTATGACCCGTTTGATACAATCTCGCATTGGACTGGAAGCGAAGATAAAATGGACACATTGTTTTCCTGAAATCAGGAAAATCATGTCAATTTTTTATGCAGATTTACTGATACTCATATGTTAATATTTACGCTTAGTGCCATGGAAACTAATCATCTGACCATATGCACATGCCATATGTTGGTTTGGAACTTGCTAAGCACATCAACGGTAGTTGGGTTGGTCTGTAAAATATGGAACCAGCACCATATACCCAGTTGAGTGCCAATTGGTTTATAAAAAGGAATGTCCCGTACATTATTCACAAACGGCTGGTCACGTGACGTTTACTACCACCATCAATTGGCTTCAGAAGACTTATTCTCCCTTCTTGTCTGTCTTTTGTTTGCAAGTTCTTTTTCTTCACACCTCACTAAGACGATATTTGTCTGGTGGTCTGGGTGCCAGCGACACGGTTACAACAAGGTTTAACAGGCAAGAAGACATAATTCTGCCTGTCTGCAGAAAGCGTTACACAGAGAACGAACTCAGACCTCCCGAAGTTCTTCCAAGTTATTTTTCCACTTAATTCACAAGCTTCGAGTTTCTCAGTTCTATATTTTAGTTCGTAATGTTAAGTATTTTTTCGAGATCTAATCATGATATATAATCAGGCGGGGAGACGAACCCCAGTCTCCAGCGTGACAGGCGGAGATAACTAACCACTACACTGCCGAGGACACGATAATATTCCCACAAACATTAATAATGTAGTCAAATCTAGGTCACGTGACCTTTTTATGAATATTCACGTGACCAGCCATTTGCGACCATCCACATCCGGGAATAATCACGTGACCAGCCGTTTGCGAATAATGTCCCGTACATTATTAGCAAATGTTTGCTTATAATCACTTAGTTATAAAAATATGCGGCTGGCACCATATTCAGGTAAAGGCAAGCAAAAAAGTGTTTGCTCAATTTAGGAGTACCCTGATGTAGTCAAAAAGAATGTTTAATTGTCGTAATTGTTCAGTGTGAGAGTGGCTTGGTGTAGAATTAAAGAAGGTTTAGTTTAATTTATAGGTATACTATAAGATTTGGTGTTGATTGGGAGTAAAATACAAATTGGAAAAAAATGAGTAAAATTTATTAAATACTTAGTTTATACAAAATGTAAATAACTGTGCACTATCATATTTTGCATATGATGATCAAAGGCGAATGGATAACAGCTTGATAAGTCTATCACTGTGATAAATACTTGATCATACCATGGTCTTGAGTATCTCATTGTGGTATTCTGGTCGCTGTGATGTCCTCTTGGATTGGATATCTGATGCATTTAAAAAAATTACCATTGTCATACTATTGTAGGTATATGCAGTAACCTCCACTGTAGCACTTCTGTTCCAAATGACATTCCATATGGGATTAACTTTTGTCTATGTCCATCAAGCAATGCGTGCTGTTTTTTTAGGGGTCACAAGCAAAAGTGAGGGTATGGTACTAAAACATGTATGGGTAGGCTGTTGGAACCGTCATCGTGCCAGGCAATGAAGGCCGATACTGGAGAAGTTAAAGCTAATCTCTCTAACAATATTTGTGGGGAAACATTCATTAATTCTAAATATTTTAGGTGATGTGACAGACCAGATTTACCTGCAAGTTACTGAGACTTATCATTGAGGCATACAACTGTCGACCATTGCAAACCACTGTATCTGAGGGATTTGGCCTACCTTATGTGTCTGGTGCAGCCTTTGGACAGCATTGTCACGTCAGCTCGTGATGTCCTGCACAAGCTGGATTAGAAACAATATGACAGATCAAGGCAGTCAGAACAAAGCCTTGGGATGCTACATTGCACAACTTATTCATCAGACTTTCAAATTGAGGTAACTATCTTTATTGTTGAATCATCTTTGTTATTATTACACAACTGCTACAACATATAATTGTGTTAGTGGTTAAATATTAACAAACAAATGACATGCTTACTGAAATGTGTACAATGAAATATTTTATTCCAACTTTTCACGTTACTCCATGTAAACTTCATAAAATATATCTACATCGAATCACAGATGAAGGTAAAGCACTTATTATGCACACAAAATAGCAGCTGGATAAGATGTCTGCTATGTAACTAGATATGTATGATTACAAAATTTCCTGTGTTATTATCATTCTTTAACATATATTTAATTCTGCCCTATGCGCCGACTTGGGCTCGAGGAAAAACTAATGAATGCAGACAAAGGAGATGGAAATTTATTTGGAGAACTTAAAACAGCAGAGGACTTTACTGACACTGAATTGAACATTTTTGGTTGAACACAGCTGTGGACGATTTGGAAGCATACCACCATGTGTTGATTTTCATACAGTGGTACCGGTCGTTCAGAAAGCAATGGCAAACTACTGAACATAAGCTTGCCAAAAAAAGCAGAAAATGGTGGCGTTGACTGTGATGTCCTGTAAAGAATATGCAGCTAACTTTTTTGGGTTTGAGAATAAGTGGAATCTTGATGTAAGGCAGGTAGAGATTACCAGCAATGATGATTTTATTATAGTAGTGCAAACATGCATTGGTGTGTAGAAGGGTTGCTGTGTGGCTGGCTACTCCATACTTTGAAACACTATCTGCAAAATCCAACCAACCATGAGCAAGTCTCAAGATTAAAAAAGAATAACTCAGCCAGCGTGAGAAAAAGGATCTTCTAGAAAAGGTATGGCACGATTTGGAGAAAAAAGGTAGGAGTTCATATCACAGCTGACTTCCTTTTACCTAGAACAGTCTCCAGTATTGGCATATGAAATGTTAGAACAATTTATAAATTGGAAAAGATCACCAGTAGAAGAAATGAGAATATAAGATTAGCATTTTGGGATTATGTGATAGAAGATGGAACAGTGCAGGGAAAAGATGTCTGAGCAGAGGTGAAACGGTACTGTTCGCAGGCCATGGAGAGGAAAATGCCTGTCAAGTGAAAGAGTGGCCTTAATGCTATCTAGCAAGGCAGACAAACAACTAAAAGAGTGGCAAGCAGTAAGTTCTAGAATGACATTTAGAACAAAACATCACCTCTGAAGTTGAGTGCATTCACCTGATGGCGAGGGACACTGTTAATAGGGAAAGCTAATCCACATGCAAAATTCAGTCCAGCACTACTAGAAGTAGTATGTATGGACTACGCTTGAGTTCAAAGCGAGCGAGCGCCAAAAACAAAGAAGATAAAAATAACAAAGGAAACATGAACTTGATCTTGTGTTACACACCAACATATGACAAGAATGAAACAATTGAGGATGTTTACATGAACCTTCAAGATACTTATAAGTAATCAAAGAAATGACATCATCAAAATGTTGATGAGCATCTAAAATGTAAAGGTAGGGACGAATAACACAGGCTATGGAGGGATCATGGGAAAACACAAAACTTGGGCTAATTGACAGTGGAGAATTATTAAGTTTTGTGCATTGAATCAATATGTCTTGGGATGAGGTTTTATTTTTCACTTCACATAAAGAATACATGAAGTAATGTGGGATCACTGGACCACAATACAGAAAATGTAATTGAACATATAATAGATTTAGACCATCTTTACATAATGTAAAAGTTCTTAGAGTGCTAATGCATACGCAGATTTCCATCAGCTAAGTAAATAGTTGAAACTCACAAACATCTATTAAAATTGTAATTTTATTAAAATTGTAATGTAATGTAGGGTATACAGAAAATATAATATTGTAAAATATAACCTAACGGCTATTGGAATGTCTCATGTATTCAGATTTGATAATAAGATACCCATTCTTTGTTCATCTTAAAAGAGAATGATTTCGTTTTTACTTTATTCAGATACCTCAGTAACTCTGCAGTGATGAAACATTAAGTCTGGAGTCATGCACTTTAGGTAGCATAGACAGAAGTGAGCATGTTATGCTTTTATTTTGCATGAAATCTCACTTCTTCTTTGTGCAAGTGCTTATGGCTGTGATAGCATATAGTTTTCAATCTGAGCAGATTGTCAACTTTGGTAAAGTTGCATTGGTCAACAGCAAATGATGACTTCTAAATGTTATAGCACATTGGCTTGACTAAGACGTGTGTTAGGTTAACACTGTTAAAACAGTGGCCTTACATAATGCATTGTCTTGGTCGTCGATATGGCTTGATTGATATCTGATGCTGTTTCTAGTTTACAAATTTTGTATAATTATATCTTTTGTTTAAAAAGTATAGTTTAGTTTAGTTTAGTCGATGGATCAACATCACGGCACACAGGTGTAACCCATAAGTGCTCCGTTCTACTCTCATCATTCATCCAGTGGTGATGGGAAATATTGACTATATCATCCATCAAGTGTTGATGGGAAATATTGACTACATCATCCATCCAGTGGTGATTGGAAATATTGACTACATCATCCATCCAGTGCTGATGGGAAATATTGACTACATCATCCATCCAATGGTGATGGGAAATATTGACTACATCATCCATCCAGTGGTGATTGGAAATATTGACTACATCATCCATCCAGTGGTGATTGGAAATATTGACTACATCATCCATCCAGTGGTTATTGGAAATATTGACTACATCATACATCCAGTGGTGATTGGAAATATTGACTACATCATCCATCCAGTGGTGATTGGAAATATTGACTACATCATCCATCCAGTGGTGATTGAAAATATTTACTACATCATCCATCCAGTGGTGATTGGAAATATTGACTACATCATCCATCCAGTGGTGATTGAAAATATTGACTACATCATCCATCCAGTGGTGATTGGAAATATTGACTACATCATCCATCCAGTGGTGATTGGAAATATTGACTACATCAGCCATCATGTGCAGGTTGGTCTCTAAACACATGGGGTTAGCACCAATACACCCCAGGGCGTGTCAAAAGGAAGTCATTTTCTACTGTTTTTTACTAAATTTTTATACATGATTAAATAGTAATTAGGCATTAGTAAAAATATTGTGTGGATGATTGCAAAGATAATTGAAGAGTAATGTTGTAAAATTGTCAGTAGCTTTTTCAATACCTGAAATATTTCCTACCACAGAAATTATCTGAAGAATGAGCAAACAGTATGGATGGCTTCAGAATGACTGTCACCCAGGTCAGTACTTTTTGGCTAGAATTGGCCTAGCTAATTTAGCTTATCCACAGCAAGTTTATATTCTTAGGATGTACTTTACAACATCTACCTTAGAGCAGTGACACTGCACATAGACAGGTCAAGACGTGGTTAGTGACAGCCTCATTTGCCATGTTAAAATTGAATGTGATTTGGAACAGTAACATCTCCCTGAAGATTACATTATGTAATCCGCATGTCATGTATATTCCTGTATGGATGCATGAACTGGACACTCATTACTGATTGAGATTTCAAATAGAAACATTACAGAATTTTGCTTATCTGCTATAAGGAGCACCAAACTCATATATCAGAGAGAAAATAACCAGGTATATGGACCAGCAGAGAATGACCTGTCAATATTGATTTGTGGAAAGAGATAGAGGAAGACAGCGAGAGAAAATTCTTGACAATCCTGTGTAATAACATGGAAGTCAGTGCACAGATTGATACATGCCATTGGAGATAGCTCGATGTGGAGAAGCAAGATTGCCCACGCAGTTGGCAAAGCACTTGATGATGACGATGATGTGGAAAACAGCAATCTGACATAAAACTAACTGGCAGGAAAGAACAACCACTCTAGTGAGTCTTCTACAGTGCCCAGTGTGGCAGACGGCGTCTAATGGCGGTACATGCACATTAAGCTGACATTTTGATATGGGAAACTACAAACAGGGAAAAGGTTTATTGTTGTTTTTAATATAATTTGAATATTGCATTTCATCACAAGATGATAGCAGCTGTTGTGTAATGCTTCTAATGTAACAGTTTTTTAATTAGCCATTCACAATAATTTAGTACTCCAGCCTCCACTCACAATATGCCACATGGCGTGTACAACTGTACTAAATATTTCATTTTCACTTTATTCAGATACCTCAGTATCTCTGCAGTGATGAAACATAAGTCTGGAGTCATGCACTTTGGGTAACATAGACAGAAGTGAATATTTTATGCTTTTTTTTTCTTGCATGAAATCTCACTTCTTCTTTGTGCAAGTGCTTATGGCTGTGATAGCATATAGTTTTCAATCTGAGCAGATTGTCAACTTTGGTAAAGTTGCATTGGTCAACAGCAAATGATGACTTCTAAATGTTATAGCACATTGGCTTGACTAAGACGTGTGTTAGGTTAACACTGTTAAAACAGTGGCCTTACATAATGCATTGTCTTGGTCATCGATATGGCTTGATTGATGTCTGATGCTGTTTCTAATTTACAAGTTTTGCATGATCATATCTTTGTTTAAAAAAGTACCCTTTTACACATTAATATAAAAAGCTTGGTAAGGTTAAAATGGTAGTTTTAGATATCATGTCTGATTTGGCTATGCAGTTGCTGGTGACTGACTGGCACCTGGCCATATTGATAGATTGTAGTTTGTAAAATGGAGTTATATCTCTCCATAGCACAAAGTCTGGGCTGAATTTAGAGACTGTATTTTCTGTGCAGCATAAACCTCTCTGTCTGCCTAGTTTACTCCAGAGGAAAGGTAACACCAATACTTAAGGTTGTTGTAGTAACTGTCAGCCTGGTGGCCATGAGTTCAAGGCTTAGAAACAACAAAATTGATCTGGGCTCCCAGGTAGATGCAGCCTAAAATGGGGCATCAGGAAATGTTCTGGGAATTCAAGTGAACGATGTGATACTGACCATATCACCCATAAAGTGACTGGTTTATACAAAGTAGGGGGCTAACACCATATAAAGACATTTATGAAATGCTTAGTTTATATAAAATGTAAATAACTGGACTATCATATTTTGCATATGATGATCAAATGCGAATGGATAACAGCTTGATAAGTCTATCACTGTGATAAATACTTGACCATATCATGGTCTTGAGTATCTCATTGTGGTATTCTGGTCGCTGTGATGTCTTCTTGGAACGGATATCTGATGCATTTATGATAATTTTAATGACATTATAGGTACGTCCGTTGTCTGTCTATCCCGCTGTACCTTATGTGATAAGCTATTGCTTATGCACACGAAGTAATGCATTGTTTGTTATCATGTGTTTTACATTTGGTCTATGTTTATTAAAGAAACCTGGCTAGATATGTTAGCATGCAGCAAAATACCACTTTAACAAATACTCATGCTTTTTACATTGTGCTTGTGAATGGTTCTCCTGGACATGTAACATTCTGAGACTGAAAGTTAGTTTATAATTTCACTGTGTAGAAGATTACTTATATTTATTTTCTTCTACAGTTGCTGGGTTGTGAACCATGCAGTTAGGAACTCCTTCAGACTTGAGCAGATATATTTGCCATCAACACCATTCAGGTTTCCTCAAGAAGCATCACTCAACTCTTGAATCCAGAAATTTTTTCCAACTTCTGTAAATCTCTTGGACATCAAAGTCTACAACTTTCCTGTCGTAACCACAATGGTCTATTGTAAACCTTTATTTAGTATGGTAGCATTAGAAGGGTAATATTTGCATTATTTGATCAGACTGATTCACTGGAGAAACAAACCAACCCAGACATATCAAGTAGTCGAGTGGAAAGTGGAGAAGAACCAAGTGAAGCATGCTTCTTTTTGGGTCGCCTTGAACATCAGATGTGGCCAACATATGGAGGAAAAAGTTTGCATAAACTTTCCTGTCCCAACTGCTACTTTAAACTTAATCACCATAGTGATTCCCTATGTTCTTCCACCCTGCAGCAGTCAATTACTGTGGGGGACACCCCCCCCCCCCCCCCCCCCCCCCCCCCCCCAAATCGTCTTATAGATGGTGGAAACTGTCACAGAGACAGTCACTCTAGCATTGGACTATAGTCACCAATGGTACTGTCAGGCGCTTCCCCAGCGGCACATCTCTATAGTCCTACACAAGCCTACTACTACTATTCCACCCACTCGTGCAAAGAAGCTGCACCATACTCTCAACTTCTTCATTTAAACAGGTTGTGCCCTGATTATAGCACACAGGTTCCTGGATTTTTTTCTGTGCATTCCCTTATCCTGAACCAATTCTCAAAGCTCTGAAAACTACTATCCATCCGAACAAAAGGCAGTTCCAGTTAATTCCCGTCCCATCCCTATTAGAACAAAATTGATCCTAACCTTCCATCCCAACAGGTTAGTTTCCAAAATCTTTTATTGCCACGTCATCCTCCGCTCTTCTCCTGACACCCGGCAGATCTTTACTCTAGACTGGTATCACGATTTGTTGATTTTGTATGCTGTGGACAAAGGGCATGGCCCCACCATAGCCACTTGACCATTGCTGCGTCTCACAGAGTTAGTCTTTACCCCCAATTCATTTGAGTTCAATGGGGACTATTTCGACCAGATTAGTGGGGTGGCTATGAGTACTAAGATGGGTCCTAGTTATGCCTGCCTTTTCATGGGCTATGTGGAGCACCAGGTATGGAGTAAACACCAGGATGCTCCCGGAGTTCTACAGGAGGCATATTGATGACTGCTTCTGTGTTTCAGACAAGCCCTTGTCTGATTTCCAGGACTTCATTGCCTTTTTCTCCGACTTTCATCCCAGCATCAGACTCAACCTCCACTATTTCCTCATTGGCTGTTAATTTCTTAGATCTTAGTCTCATAGGTTCCACTGGTCTGGATGGTGGTTTATTACAAACCTACTGACTCGAACACATTCCTTCTCTCTACCTTCTCCCTTCCTCCCTCTTGTGAGGGTTCTATTCCTTTTCCCAACTACTATATCTCCGGAAGCTTTGTCAGGATAATGACTTCGTCAAAACGCCTACAAAATGTTCAATTTCTTCCACCTTCATGGCTATCCTGAGAAAGCTTTGCCTACAGCTCTTTCTACAGGACTTCCGGTAAAAGTGGTGACAAGCTGATGCGTTCATTCTTCAGGAGACTATGTATTTAGTGTTTTCCTGTGGATTATGTGGTATTTCGTATTCGTTTAAGTGTTCAAAAGAAGCAACGGAAGGCAGGTGGTGGATGAAATTTTGAGGGCAGCCGACAGATAATTATGGTTTCATGTTTCGCGATGGTAGGCAGAGGATCTCTTTCACGGAACAGTGACCAGCATCACCAACCAGTATGGTCATTGCCAAGGAAGGAAAGCAATGGCAAACTACCTTCTTTAAAAGTGCCTAGTTCATAATGATTCGCCTAATTACGGATGACAAGGCAAGGACAGAGACATTAAAGTTGGCAACATTTAATGTTAGAACGCTAAACGATGACGAAAAATTAGATAACATCAAACAAGAAATGGAAAGAGAAAATTAATATAAGGATGTGCGAAATGAGATGGACAGAAGCAGGAATTAAGATAGATGAAGATTTTATGCCCAACATTTATGCTACAGAACTTATTCGGAATTCAAGATTAAATAACATGAATTTTACAGATTTATAGTTGCTCTAGTTATTTTACTTGTGATGTTGTGTCCAAAAGGTCAGCTTGTGCTTCTAGATTATATTTGAATAATGTCGAGACAAATGTTAATTATTGAGACACCAAATTTGGTTTTCATGTTAATCAGCGTCTTTTTGCTTACCGAATATGAGGTGCATTGTTTCAAAATCCTCCAACACACATAGTAAGGGTTAGAAATCAGTTGTGGATTTGGTTAGTGTTGATTTCCATGGTTATTAGATGTTGGCTGTTCAGAAAGCAGTGGCAAACTTCTGAACTGAAAATTGTCTAGAAAATCAGTGACAGCTGGGGTCAATTGCAATGTCTTGTAAAGGACTTGCAACTAACTTCGCATGTCAGATATTTAAAAATAATTTCCATGACAAAAAATAATGTATTCTATTTAACATGAGAGTTGGCATTAAACAAAAAAATAAATGAAAACCCAAGCACAGAAAATAAACCAAAGAGCAAAACTATGTTTTATATATCTTTATTAACATGCATGCACATACAAACACTGGTGCTCCCTCTCTCTCAACAAGTTACTGGATGCTCACACCAGTTGTCAGCCTCAGGTGATGTTTTAAGTGGACAGTATACAGATGCTACTGACCATTAAAGGCAATGGGACCATGCTTTACCATTTGCATAGATAGGGGATTTCAAAACAAGCAAGAAAGTTTGCAATGGATCTCAAATATACCTGTATGATGTAAACTTGAAACATTGTTTACAATGCCTGATGTAGGGGCCAGTAAACTGCATTGATGGAGTAGGCATCAGGGAAGCATTGTCCATATCATCCTGGTGTTTCTCAGGGTTCTTTACATTCAACAGCAAAAGACCAGAATACATCCTGCTGAGTCAGTATACACTGATGGCTCTGCACATTGTGGTGAGAAGTGTGGGGGATTCTTAGGTGGAAGGTTATAGGTCACTATAGATTTGAGGATGGCCAGTATGCACTTAATCAACTTCAAGGGCATCACTGGCGATATATTAGATTGACTGCAAGTTGAAGACAATAACAAAATGAAATAATTTAAGGATGCTGAGTTTATTTAGGAGGATGGTAGATGACAATGTAAGCAGGGTAGTCAAACATCCCACCAAGCTGTAAATTGATAAAATTACATACATAAAAAGATATTCTGAGATGAATAAACTTGTACTGAATGTATGCATAGTGATGGTTTCTTCAATCAATAAACTATGCTGAGATGTTCAGATATCACATAACCCAGATTTATAAAATGAAAAAGCACCAGCGATTGCAGATTTTTTCTGGTATTCATTCTTATGGTAGAAGTGTTCCAAATGTCAGTCATCCAAGGCCTGTCACTGCAAGGACATAAAGTATCACAAGAAAACAAAAGAAATATCAAATAATCCAATCACCCCCAATGTCCTGTCAGTGGTACCAGAATAAATTGAGGCAAAAATCAGAAATTGTCAAATCAGGGCACATGGATAACATCAGATGGAGTGTAAATCAGGAATAATGAATAGTATCATCAAGTGAGTTGCCGGCTGGCATGGTTGATCATGCTTCTCCACATCTTGCAATCTCCAACAGCATGTATCAGTTCATGCGTTGACTCCCTTCCGTGACATGACACAACTTGAAGAATTTTCTCTCACTGTATTCCTTTACCTCTTTCCACAAATCTGTCCAGTTTCACGTGTTCAAGTTTTAATCTTATGTGGCGCCGCCGCCCCCCCCCCCCCCCCCCCAAAAAAAAAATAAAGACTGTGTTGCTGATGTTTGTGGCAAGTTGTCTGTGACATAGCTTCCCTAAAAAAATGAACAGTATATGACAAGAAAATACTGCATTTTGTGAAAAAATTAAGTGAAACCATAAGTCCATTTCAAGTGAAAACTGCCATATGGAGCCTGTAAAAAATGCAGACATAGATTCTGAGCAATAAAATTGTAAACCATAGAAATGTGGTTATTACATGTGAATGGCAAGGTTAACATGCCAAAATGAATTGTTGTCTTACAAGTCATCTGATAAAACTAGGACCAAGTGTAATCTTAGTCCTTGACATGTGGCGTTGGTGATCTTGTCTGTCAAAAGTTCTGTTTTGTGTACTGCTGATCATTGTCATCTGTTGTCACACGCCCCCAGCAATCCTCTTCTCATGACATGATGCCAAACTGTCGGTCTCTCCATGTTATCTGTTGTCACGTGCCCCAGCAATCCTCTTCTCATGACATGATGCCAAACTGTCGGTCTCTCAATGTCGTCTGTTGTCACGTGCCCCAGCAATCCTCTTCTCATGACATGCTCAAAGAATGTGCTGTCATGTGATACCAGTTCTATTTTTGAGTTAACTTCTTTCATGGTATCTTCATTACCCTGTCTATAGTGTTATCATTCTTCTAGAAAACCATAGCTTCCACATAATTGCTCACTTGTCTGCTGATTGTCCATGACTCACTTCCGTACAACATCAGGTCTGGCTCAGTATAACTTGCTAAAAGAATTCACTTCATTGACAAAGAAATTCTTTAAAGGATATTCATCTTGTGAAGTAATGCTTTTACTTGGGATATCCTACATTTAGCTTCCTTAATTCATCTTCCATTTGTTGTTGTTGTACCCAAATACTCACCATTGACACTGATTTGTTTCAAACTGTTTAATTCACTTTGATGATGCATTTGGGAAGACATTTTCTTCTTCTTTGTAATTATCTTCACTTCTGTTATTCAGACTGAAACCTTTGTTTACCTTCTGTTGCAATTATATCTTTAATTTCTTGTAACTACAGTATTTCATATTTAGTGATCAAAGCCATATTATCTGCATAACACAGGTTGTTTAAATGCATGGATCTCATGATTGCTGTGCTGTACAAATTGAACAGATCGGGTACACAGCCCTGTCTAAACACCTTGTTAATGAGTTGAAAAGCTCCCAATAGGTTGTCAATTCTTATGGCTGCTTTTTGTTGTCAATACAAGATTGTTTTTTTTTTTTTTAAATTCTCCCTGCGTTACCATCAATGTTTAAGATTTCCAACATGTAATATAGAAGAAAATATACTGAACCTACATATTCTTAACTGAAGCACTGCATATAACTAAGGCATAGTTTTCAGGTCAGTGATGTCACCTGATTGTCAGTAAACTGGAGTGTAGAGCTATCAATCACAAGATCATATTTCTGTGTTGCTTTTCCAGTACAAGAGAGGATCAGAACTCTGCACCATGAGACACATTGGGTGTATGGCACTAGTTCTATGTTTAGAGCTATGTGCAGGCCATGGGTGATGTGCTCAATGTCTGGCTGGCAACCTGAACTTCTCAGGTCATATCCTGTACTCCAGGAAGGTTAACCCGGTCAACAAATGCCCGCAGAAGTCGGATGTGTCGGCCTAACGGCGCAAGAACGCAGCTCTGCTGTAAACAGGCACAACGCAGTGACATCCGGAAAAAAAACTCCGGATGAACGCAGAAGAAGAAGAAGATATCCTGTACTCATGTTAGGCTGGGTCCATCTGGGAGCTCAGGTCAATGGACCAATCCCACCTGGGGGGAATTTGAACACATGACTGACAAGTGCCGCTACACTACAAGTGCACCTGAACACATGACTGACAGGTGCCGCTACACTACAGGTGCACCTGAACACATGACTGACACCTGAACACATGACTGACAGGTAAGGGTGCTTGCCACTACACTACAGATGCACTTGAAAAGTAACTTGCCCTTGGAAGCAAGTTCTCTTTGTCACAAATCACAGTCACCTCTTTCGTGATTTACGGCTGACAATCGGGTGAAAACTACTACACACATTTACAGACAAGCTTTGATCAAGCTAAACTTGTGATTCATGACTGGCGAACACTGCTACACATATATGCAGACAAGCTTTGATTACACAGCTGAGTCACTGTCGTGATTCATGACTGACAAACTGATTGCTACTACACATCTATGCAGACAAAGCTTTGATTACACATTAGGATAGCTATATTAAATACTGTCATAGTAATTAATAGCTGTAAGCTAAGGATAGTGCTAACTCCAGGGACTACAAGTGACAATGATTTGCCAGTTTGTGGCCTGGCCCCTGAGTGTCTTTGTACACATACTGTAGACAATGAAAAGATACATATTATATATATATTTATATAACCATGTTACGTAAATGTTATAATCTTGTATTACTGTCAGCACAGCATGCATATAAATCACATTCATCTTTGGACTGAATATACCATTATGTCAATATATATGTTAGTGGAAAAGAGAAAACGTCTTTGATACAACTAAGTAAATAAGTATCATAAAGCACAAATACATTGGATTCTTCAGCCGCTATGCTTTCTCTTCATGCAACAATAAACAATTGGCTACAATGAAATATGTTAAACAATAGAAAAAAGATTATATTAACATGTATGAGTTTTTATTGCGTACGTTTAGAATAGCACATACAAAACATAATATACATCAATATATATCATTGGTTTATATACAGACCGTGAAATAATGTCTCATTTCAGTGTAGTTTTACAAAATGATCTCAGATGGGTGTAATCTTCCATTTGAATTGCAGTTGAACCAGATTTTAAAAGTTTCTAAATAAATTTATAACCTAACTAGTTAAATTATGTACAAGAACTAACATTTACCGACTGCGCTTTCATGCACCAAAACTAAAATTGACAATGAGGTCTTATCATGTACCATAACTTATCGATGAGATGGCGTTGCCATGTATCGTCACTCATTGATGAGGCGGTGTTGTCAAGTATCATCAATCACCGATGAGGTGGTGTTGTAAAGTATCATCACTCATCGATGACGTGGCGTTGCCATGTATCGTCACTCATTGATGAGGTGGTGTTGTCATACATCATCACTCATCGATGAGGTGGCATTGTCAAGTATCACTCATCAATGAGGTGGTGTTGTCAAGTATCATCACTCATCGATGATGATGTGGTGTCATATATATATATTACCACTCATTGATGAGGTGTGTTGTCATGTATCATCACCATTGATGAGATGGTGATGTCATATATCATCTCAACAATGAGGTGGTGTTGTCATGTATTGTCACTCAACGATGAGGTGTTGTCATGTATTGTCCCTCAACGATGAGGTGGTGTTGTCATGTATCATCACTCAACAATGAGGTGGTGGTGTCATGTATCATCACTCAACGATGAGGTGGTGTTGTCATGTATCATCACTCAACAATGAGGTGGTGTTTTCATGTATCGTCACTCAACGATGAGGTGGTGTCATGTATCATCACTCAATGATGAGGTGGTGTTGTCACTGTCATGCTCAGTACTTAATGATGTTGAGGTGTTATGTACCATCACTTATCATTGTTTAGGTGTTATGTACCATCACCTATCAATAAGGTGGTGTTGTCATGTATCATCACTCATCAATGATGGGGTGTTGTCACTGTCATGCTCAGTACTTAATGATGTTGAGGTGTTATGTACCATCACTTATCATTGTTTAAGTGTTATCATGTACCATCACTTCCACCGATACGTTAATACTACAATTGTACTCATACAGTTGTACTGACAACTATATTTCAACTAGTACAATGGAACCTGCAGTATATTGTACAAATAGTTTATCTACATATGAACATTTACTGTCATGATGTTGCATATAATACACACTAGATGACTGGCCGTTTCATGAGAAAATGAAAATACATGACAAGAAAATATTTATTCATGTTCTTTGAAATGAGCAAAATTCAGTTGCCTTTTGTTCATATACATAATTCAACACGTACAAAGAATTATATACATATAGAAGAATGAGTGTCTATGCACATTTGATGGTGATGGGAGAAGAGAGTGCCATCATCTCAAGCAAAGTTAACAGGTACTGCTGAAGGTGACAATTATTTGGCTGTTAGATGAACACAAAACAAAACTCCTATAGAAGCAGATGCTGGTATATATTGCAGTGAATACATCTAGCCAAAGATAGTCCATTATATCTGGACCAAGAATGCCATTAAAAATTGTATTCCATCACTTTGGATACACACATGATAAACATAAATACTGCCTTGCTTAGGTAGATTTTCCAGTTACTGTAAAGATACAACCTGATTTGAATAGAACTACTTTGGCTATAATCAAGTGAAGCAAACTATAACATACATAATGCCATTTTATGCGAATCAGATTCTTGTACTCGTTTACAGTTCCCTTGTTAAACAAAAGCTTCAAGAGAACCATACCTAGGATGTTTGAATTAAACACGTTTTGCCAGTAATGCAATGACAACTTCATACTCCTGCTGCAATCTCCTCAGACAATGTGTAAGCAAAGGGAAGAGTGGCTTGATCTCAGGAAACCAAAACCAACCTATGACCGTCATTAGCAAGTTTCATAATTTTTGGCCTTGTCCCTAATCTCTTTGAGGTATTCATCCATCTTAGCATTTAGCCTGTCAATTTCGTCTTGAAGCTTCATTAGTCTGTCTTCACTGCCCCCAATTTTTTGATCTATATCTGAAATAAATAAACAAGAATTTATGAGCAAGGACACACACAATACAAGCTGCTTACATTCTGTCGAGCCCTGCAAGGCAACAGTTTACCTTGATCTATTATTTGTGGTCAAACAACGAGAAAAGCCTGGATTTCACGTGTAAGAGCTATACCACAGCTTTAAACATCAGTGCAAATCTGAAATGTCAGTCTTAAGTTGGAGTTGTCGCATGATCATGTGGCTCCACTGCCCCTTTTCTCAGCAAATCACTCTGCTGAATCTTCTTAATGTCTGTGTGATATTGTCGTTTCCTGGACGTCCTATTTTGTTCTCAATATTTTCCATTTGAAATGTCTCCTTTTGTGACCAAGCCTAGCCAGCTTATCTTTTACAAATATGTTTCAATGGTTGTTATACTTCCCTAGTGTCATAACAACAAATGTGTTAATTTGATCTCCTTTCTATCCAGTTCACGCTTTGAATACTGCAATTTTGATCTCCTTTCTATCATGTTCACCCTCTGAATACTACAATAACAGCACCGTTCTCCAGTTGTTTTTCTAATTTTTTTTATGGGGGTGGGGGGTGTTATTTCAAAGTTGTATGATGATATGCTCATGCTGCATGGGCAACACATGATCTCTATATTTTAGCCCCCCAAGCTTTGTGCTATGGAGAGGCAATAACTCCATCCCTGGTCTTAACTGGTCTCGGAATCAAAGCGAGAGGCAACTGTTACGGGTTATAAGTCCCTGTCAATTGGCGTAGACATGGGGCGCCACGCGTTGCCTCTGATGGTGGGAGACACCTACAGGTGTCACTGATCAGCTACCGCCCGCCTCAAGCTGGGCAGCCCCCGGCCAATTGGGTTCTGATCCGCCACAGCCTGCCTGCTTCAATGGGTGCTTGGGGCTAGGACAAAATCTGAATCGCAGGCTGTAAAACCAATGCACCAGGTACCAAAAAAAAATAAAAATAGAAACCTCAAGCTACGGCTTGCAACCTGGAACGTGAGAACCATGCGTCCAGGATTTTGCACTGGCTTGACCAATATTGACGATGTGAGAAAAACGGCTGTGATTGATGCTGAACTCTATCGTCTTAACATTGATATTGCTGGCCTGCAGGAGACTCGCCTCGCTGAGGAAGGGTCACTCAGGGAAAACAATTACACCTTTTTTTGGAAGGGTAGAGGGCAGGCAGAAAAAAGGCAACATGGTGTGGGCTTTGCAGTGAAGAATTCGCTACTGGGAATGATTGAAATTCCAGCAGGAGGAAATGAAAGACTATTATCCCTGCGCTTGGCAACCTCTTGTGGGTTTGCCACCATTATTACTGCATATGCACCGACACTCGATTCCTCTGATGATGTGAAGGATTCGTTCTATGAGGAGTTAGACTCCGTGATCAAGGCAGTTCCAAAATCTGACTACATTTATATGCTTGGTGATTTCAATGCTCGTGTGGCAAGGACTAGAGTTCATGGCCAGTGTGCCTTGGAAAATACAACATCGGTCGCATGAATGAAAATGGGCAAAGGCTGCTGGAGCATTGCACCAGTAATGACCTATGTATTACAAACTCCTTTTTTAAAACAAAAGAGATGCATAAGGTCACATGGAAACATCCAAGATCCGGCCATTGGCACCAGCTGGACTTCATCATCACATGGAGACAACATCTGAACCATATATCATTGACTCGAAGTTACCACAGTGCTGACTGTGATACAGATCATTCTTTGGTTGTTGCAAGAGTTAGACTGAGACCAAAGAGAATCTACACAGCTAAACACAAATCTAGCCCCAGGATTAATATTATTAACACTCACGATCCTGAAAAGTGCTTTCAGTTTCAACAGCAACTTGAAGACGCTTTCACTGATACACCAGAAAATTGTACAGTAATTGAAAAGTGGGGTCAAATTAAAGAAACTTTATAAAACTGCCGTAGAGGTTTACAGCACTGTGGATCATAAGAGGCAGGACTGGTTTGCAGCAAACAGCGAGACTGCAGCCCTTGATTGATAAGAAGAAGAAAGCTCTCTTAAGAAACAAGGAAAGACCAACGAGTAACACTCTGAGTGAGCTAAGGCAAGCTAGGAAGGATGTGCAAAAGGCTGCCAGGCAGTGTGCAAATGATTATTGGATCAAGTTATGTGAGTCCATTCAAATCGCAAGTGATAAGGGAAACATAAGAAGCATGTATGAAGGAATAAAGAAAGCCTGTGGTCCAGTGATCAAAAGAAGTGCACCATTGAAAACCTTGACTGGAGAAATCATCACTGATAAAAAACAGCAGATGGACAGATGGGTAGAGCACTATTTGGAGCTTTACTCAAGTGAGACCAAACTAGCGGATGATGCCCTCAACGCCATAGAGGCTCTACCAACTCTTGACCACCTGGACACACTTCCCACCATAACAGAAGTTAAGTGTGCTATAAATGAACTTGCATCTGGCAAGGCTCCAGGTAAGGATGGGATTCCAATAGAGGTTATCAGGAGTGGGCAAGACACACTCACTCTACAGATCCACCAGCTAATAGAGCTATGCTGGCGAGAAGGACAAGTCCCACAGGATTTCAAAGATTCAAGCATCATAACACTGTACAAGAACAAGGGCGATCGGAGCGACTGCAACAACTATAGGGGTATCTCACTTCTGTGTATTGTTGGAAAAGTATTTGCCAGAATTGTTCTGTGCAGACTTCAAGTCCTAGGAGATCAAGTCTACCCCGAATCACAGTGTGGCTTTCGACAGAACCGGTCTACCACTGATATGATATTCTCATTGCGACAAATGCAAGAAAAATGCAGTGAACAGAATCAACCACTGTTTATTGCCTTCATCGACCTCACAAAGGCATATGATTTGGTCAGTCGTGAGGGTCTGTTCAAGGCACTAAAGAAGATTGGCTGCCCACCAACTCTTCTGTCCATTGTGGAATCGTTCCACACAGGCATGAAGGGTATAATCAAGTTTGATGGTGCAACTTCTGAAGAATTTTGAAATCAAGAGTGGAGTTAAGCAAGGTTGTGTACTAGCTCCCACCCTCTTTGGAATATACTTTTCACTTCTACTGAAATATGCCTTTCGTGATCAGGATGGTGGTATATACATTCACTCACGCTCAGATGGCGGCCTTTACAATGCTCAGAGATTGAAGGCCAAGACCAAAATTAGGAGGGTACTGATCAGAGAGTTGCTTTTTGCAGATGATGCTGCAGTTACGACCCACTCTGAGGAAGAATTGCAATGTCTACTATCTGCATTCTCCAATGCTTGTTCTGAATTTGGTTTAACAATTAGCAAAAAGAAGACACAGATTATGTCACAAGGTGCACATGGGATACCATCAATCTTTATTGACGACGCCGAACTAGAGATGGTAGACCATTTTACATATCTAGGATCAGTGGTAAATAGCAAATTATCCCTAGATCAGGAAATCAACATCCGGATTGGTAAGGCAGCAACAACAATGAACAGGTTAAGAAAAAGAGTCTGGGAGAACAGGAAGCTTACTGCCAAAACAAAAGTCCTTGTCTATCAAGCCTGTGTCCTTAGTACTCTTCTTTATGGCAGTGAAACCTGGACAACTTAATCACACCAAGAGAAACATTTAAACAACTTTCATATGCGGTGTCTGCGAAGAATTCTTGGTATTAAGTGGCAAGACAAAATCACAAATACTGAAGTATTGGAAAGATCAGGTTGTGTGACAGTTTATTCCATGCTCAGTCTTCGTAGACTTAGATGGATAGGACATCTTAGGAGGATGGATGATGGTAGAATACCAAAGGATATCTTTTTTGGTGAATTACAGATGGGTAAGAGATCTCAGGGTCGGCCTCTACTACGATACAAAGATGTGTGTAAGCGGGACATGATTGATACAGGCATTGATAATGCACATTGGGAGCAAGTCGCAGCTGAACGTGTTGCATGGAGGGCAAACATCAGAAATGGAATAAAGACAAAGGAGAAAATTATTGCAGATAAGTCACACACCGAGCGTTTGAGACGTAAGATGGTGCATGATGGTGGAAATGACCACGTGTTCACATGCACCCACTGTGAACGGACATTTACAGCGCAAATTGGCCTTATCAGTCACATTCGCTACCGCCATAGGTAAAAGTTATTATGCCTTTTTAAAGCACAAACTATCGTCTGTCAAGACGGCAAGGTGCCAATGAATGATGATATATATCAATGCATTTCAACTTTCTCTTCTGACAACGGGTTGTGTGCACGTTCTACACTACCAGTTGGACTTAAATGTTTACAAAGCAACTGTAAATTACTGATCGTAAAATTACCTTTTAAATCAGCCAAAAGGGGCAAGGATATTGTCCTCAAAGGATATGCAATTCTTTGACTGGCCATATATGCATAATTCTTTTTATTTCTTGGTTTGAATTTTCGCTTTTATAATATTTATAAATCAAGATACATTTGAACAATCTGACCCTTTACACTTCAACAGCTCATAAACACCCAAAGCAAATCGAATCGTGCACCAAACATAGTTTAACAATAGTTAAGCCCTGACAATGCTTACAGACATGTTCTCACCTTTCAAGTCACTCAATTTTGTAGCAGTAAACTTGTAGATGCCATCTGCCCGATCTTTCAGTTTTGCGGCTAAGTCCTTGGCAGCCTGTGTCTGGTTATATTTAACATTGAGTTCTTCAGATGCCTCATCATAGTTCTTATCTAACTCATTGGCTTTCTGAAAATGAAGAAAGTATTTGAAAATGTTTTTAATGGACTGAAAACAATTGTGTTTTTGTGTAAAGGATTGCTGTAATTGTACACAAACATCCCTATATCAACAGTAAACTTCTGTTTGTAGAATTGGACTATTATCAGTGTCATATATTCATATAAGAATTCATATATACAAATATTGGGCGGCGCTCACTAAACCTGACACCCCACATTGTGCCAACGGCTTCAGGCAGAGGAGTGCGGTGTCATGGCAAGGCAGACCAGATCTTAAGCTTTGGCAACTAGTCTAGGATTTAAGCTCAGACAGGCAGACATTAGAGTATTGCTTTGCTGATCCAGCAGCTTCTGCAGCTTGTCTTGTTCCAGACATCGGTGTTACCTTACCTCTGATGTAAAGTAGGCAGGCGCCGAGAGAGGGACCATGCTCATGGGCAACACATGGTCTCTAAATTCAGCCCATGCTTTGTGTTATGGAGAGGTATAACTCCATCTTACAAACTGTTGTCTGTCAAGACGGCAAGGTGCCAGTCAGTCATACTCATATAACTAACAATTAGTTCATAACTTTCACATCAACTAGAAGCCACCAACTGTTGTCATGCTAACATGTTTGACTGCTCCACCATCATTTTGTGTCATGTAAAAGTATAGAGGCTAGCATGGCCAAGAGCATTATCATGCTCACACTACCGGGAAGGTTAACCCGGTCAACAAATGCCCGCAGAAGTCGGATGTGTCGGCCTAATGGCACAAGAACGCAGCTCTGCTGTAAACAGGCACAATGCAATCACGTCAAAAACAAAAACAAAAAACTCAGGATGAACGCAGAAGAAGAAGAAGAAGTGTTCACACTAAACACTTCAAGCGTGTGGGTAGCAGGTTCTTCTTCTTCTTCTGCGTTCATCTGGAGTTTCTTTTTTTCGGACGTGACTGCATTGTGCCTGTTTACAGCAGAGCTGCGTTCTTGTGCCGTTAGGCCGACACATCCGACTTCTGCGGGTTGAAGATTTTACAATACATGGAAGCCTTATGGAAGTGAATGTATGATTTTACAGTACATGGAAGCCTTATGGAAATGAATGTAAGATTTTACAGTACATGGAAGCCTTATGGAAGTGAATGTATGATTTTACAGTACATGGAAGCCTTATGGAAATGAATGTAAGATTTTACAGTACATGGAAGCCTTATGGAAGTGAATGTAAGATTTTACAGTACATGGAAGCCTTATGGAAATGAATGTATGATTTTACAGTACATGGAAGCCTTATGAAAGTGAATGTAAGATTTTACAATACATGGAAGCCTTATGAAAGTGAATGTAAGATTTTACAGTACATGGAAGCCTTATGGAAGTGAATGTAAGATTTTACAATACATGGAAGTTATCATGAAGTAGTATGGACAAGATGATGTTGAAAGCAAAGATGTACTGGAGAACAAAGGTTAAATACAGAAAGTATGGATTTGTAATTGTCTGCAGGGCAAAGCATGAATGTTACCCCTCTAATTAGTTGCATATTCTTTTACAGGGCGTCGCAATCAACCCCAGCATTTGTTGCTGTTCATGATTTCTTGGCAAGTTTACACTCAGTAGTTTGCTATTGCTTTCTGAATGACAGCACTCATACTATTGTATGAAAACTAATGCAAGGTAGTCTGCTGCCAAATCGGCATGCAGCTGTGTTTCGACCATGGTCTGTGGAATAACGAATTGCGTCCATAATCCCTTTGCCACAGAGCCAGCCTAGACAGACCTCTCTAGAGAGACATGAATAGTTAGCATGAGTTGTGTATGTGTGATTCACCATAACAGCATGAATCATGAATGAGTGTGAACTGTCGAAGTGAACACGAGACATTTAGGGTAAGCAGTCATACCTGGGATGTCAATGAGGATGGGCGACACCCAAAAGGGTCTGGACCAGATAGATGGTGGTCATTGACCAACCTTAGTGCTCATAGAATTCATGGACAATTGAACAAGTATGCTTGTAATTATGTCCTTAAATATATATTAGAATCAGTGCAGAATTCTGTATCGAAGAATGATTAATTTCTTAGAGTTCCAACTAGTAACACCACTACAACAAAGGAAATCAGTACGCAAATATAATCACAAACATAATAATAATAACATTACATTATATTTGTGCCGTGAAGAAAATTTTAAACATGTAAATGTTTTGCAAAGGTTTGTTTCTTTTTCTTTCAGTTGCAAAATTTTATTCCTTTGTATTTTTCATAAATACCTGGAAGAATGAATATTATTCTCATACTCACATCAAGAGCATCTTTGGCCAACTTGTTAGCTTCATCTGCTGCCCTTTCTGCCTTGTCCAGTTTGTCTACTCTGAGGGCAGTATAGCGTTTGGTTAGCTGATCAAGTCTTTCTCTCAGCTTGTTCAGAAGATCTTGACTCGCTGAACGGATCATTTCTGCATGTCCAGTATCCTGTTTGATCTGTTTAAAGAAATGATGGAAAATGTTTGAGAACGATAAATGTATTATCAATATTTACAATAGGTATTACCAGAATATAGAAGCCACAACAGCGCAGTGGCTAGTGCACTTACCTGCTGGCGTGGGTTCAATTCAGCCTTAAAAGTAGATGCCATAAAATGTAGATTGGAAAGATACAGGTGGCTGGTGTGATTCTCACATCACCCATTTAGTAATGGTTGGTTTACAATACGTACCATAATCCCAATATGTCAAATGTATTTGAAGTGGTGACTAACTTAATATTAATCACTATATAGAAAAGTAATAAATGACATCATCATGTTTATTTTTTTAAAATTATATATTTTAAAAAGTGCTTGTAATAATGTTGCGCATTACTCAATGGTGATGATGGATTTATTCACATAACTTGAAAATGCAGACAGAGAAATGGAGATATCACAATTATAATAGACTGGGTGGCAAGAATGCTAGTATAGGATCAGGTAGCAAGGGTTGTGAGGAGATCATGGGGACCTTCATGTCATTAATTAAAATGGAGAAATGTTTACAATTAAATCAGTAAATTAAAGGAGGATAGCAAGTTGGGTATTGCCAGATAATGTTTGTCATTTTCAATTCACTAGTGGAAAACAAAAGAAGTTCACATTCATACATTTAAAAAACGCAATAAATCAATATGTTAAAGATTATACAATATAATCTGTCATTTATACATGCAAAGTCAGTAACACTTATAGATGTAAAATAAGTCAAATATGCAGATGTAAGGTCCATCAAATGTATACACATAAAGTTAACCAGATGTATACATGTAAAGATAGTCACAATCACAACTATACAAGGCCAATGGGCACCTCAGTGACCTTATTTTCATAGTTAACAATAAACATTACCATGTCTAAATCACTCTGTGCATCCTGAATATCCTTTCTAGCCTTCTCTATAGTCTCTTCAGCAGTAGCTTGCACCCTTTTAGTCTCCTCCAGTGCATCTCTGACTTCCTGGGCATTATTACGGATAGCCTGGGCATCACCACTGCAATAAAATCACCATATGGTACACTGCACTGATATTAACTTAAACACATTCTAAACAAAGAAGACACAAACAATAGTGCATACTGCAGAAACTAGATATCCATCCTCATGTGCCATGCCGATAAGCGTGGGCGGTCACGTTCTGCCATCTCACTCGATCACCAGAGTCGTGGATCAGCTCCGTGTTTCTGTCTCGATCATGCCACATGGCCAAGCCATCCAGGTATTTACTTCTCGGTCTTCCCCTTGGTCTCTTCCCTTCGATCTTGCCAGTCGTCACCAAGTTCTCCAAGTCATTTCTTCTCATAACATGCCCAAAAATTTTGACTATGTCTATGTCTAACCGACTCTAATCAGTTTACGATCTTCATTTGTTTCTTGAAGGACTTGTTCATTGGTTTTTCTGTCTGTCCATGGTATTCTTTGCATTTTCCTCAGAAACCATATTTTCACAGCCATCAGCTGTTTTTCAGCTTCACTGCTTTTGGCCACACTTCAGATCCATACAAAAGTATAGGTTCTATGTAGCACTTCAACACTTTTTTTCTCGTTTCAATTGATATCTTTTTATTGGTCAGTATGTTTTTCATCTTGCAAAAGGCTACCTTCGCAATGGCAATTCTTGTTCGAATCTCTTCAAGGCATCAAGAACTAGATATAAGATGATGCAAAGTACCTCGGGTTACGAACTTAATTCGTTCCAGAACTCGGTTCGTAACCCGAAACGTTCGTAACCCGAAACATTGAAATCAATGAAATAAAAGACAATCCGTTTCAAGATTAAAGAATCATTCTTTTTTATTAACATCCAGTCGTTTACCTGACAAAACGCAAAGAATACGCATACTTCACGTTTTAAAAAAAGAGAAAGAAAACAAAATGAATTAAATGGAAAATAAAAAGAGATTTAGTCTATCTTTATTACCAAGAAAACGATCATGGGAAATTTGTCACTTTCTTTGTTATTCTGAATCATTAGTTTCAGGAGTATCTTGTTGCTGTTTCTTGGCAGCTGACTGGGAACATCTTTCTGCACCAAGAAACTATCAAGGGAAATTTGTCTCTTCCTTTGCTGGAGAATCTTTCTTAAGTGGACCATCGTGTTATCATTCATCACATGTATGGGCATAGGGCTTGTTAACAACAATTTTGTTTGGATGACGGTTCACACTGAAGTCTTCGACGTCTGCCCACTTGCTGCAAATTTCTTTAATACTGGCAGTTTAAACGGTCACTGACTCATCATCGAACGACTGCTCCTCCTTTAATGTCTTTAGCTGTTCATTCTGAAGATCCACAAGCTCATCTGTAGTGCTGTTTGTACTGTACGCGATCGTTTGTCTCCAACGTTATACCCTGCTCTCTCTCGCTCGCCTTCGTTCGTAACCCGAGCCACTGTTCGTTACCCTGAGGCATAAAATTTTCGAAGTTGTTGTTCGTAACCTTAATTGTTCATGACCTGGGGCGTTTGTAACCCGACGTACCACTGTACATACAGTATCAGTAAGTATGTGTGATTTGTATTTCAACCAAACAAGTATTAATCTGTATCTGCTTCTTGCACCTGGCAAGATAAGTGAAATATACCAGGCAATACATTACAATCAGTTCTTTGTGTTTTCTTTGTTGAAATATCTATTATTTTATTATTATTTTCATCATTATTTAGATTTACTTCTCAGCCACTTCATGTATAGTATTGAAGTGGTTAGAGCACTAACTTGCAAGCCAGTGGTATGAGTTCAATCCCTACTAGTGGCAGGGTTCTATTTTCTGACCTGTACGATTCTAGGGTCAATTGTCTCATAAAATGTGCACTGGATAATTGTCAGAATTATCTGGGAAGGAACTGCAATGAGAAAGGGAACTGACCACTCAATTTCATTATGCTATGGCCTAGAACAAAAGCCTACCACTTGATGCCCAACCTGCAGTATCTCCTATCAGACCATCTTTATCTGTCTGCACTCTAAAGCACATGTAGGCTTGAGTGTAGAAGCCAGAACCTCCTGTCAAATGTTGTGACATATTCTTGTAGTGGCTTCAATGGAGGAGCTGTGGCTGACAGGTGACAGTGTCTGCCTTAGGCTCAGAGAGTTTCAGGTTTGATCTCAGCATAGGGCTAGGAATTATCCATGAAGCCAACCATTGGTGTTGCATTTTTACATTTTTAAACATTTTTGCGCCTCACATGCAGTTGAACTCAAGCATAGTCCATACACACTACTTCTGGTGTACTGGACTGAATTGTGAGTGTGGATTAGCTTTCCCCTATTACCAGTGTCCCTCGCCATTAGCGAACCCAGCCCAGTCTGACTTCAGAGGTACTTATAATTTGCGTCCCCAAGTCAAGGACAAGAAGTCAACATTTTAGTCCAGCTGTCCGGTCTAGGCATCAGCACACAGGGTGTTAAAGAACGCATGTTCTTATCCATTCGGCCATCCTGGAGTTGAATGTTACCACATACCCCCTGATTTCTTGGGTTGTGAGATCAGATGCCTAATCTTTTCGGGTAAGGGCAAACAAACAGAGGTCCTGTGTGCAAATTTAACATTCCATGGCATCTGGACATCGCCCAGACCAGAACAAGTCATTATTCTGCGCCTCAGAACAGGGCACAATAGATTTCGCAACCACATGTATACAAAATTCAAGATTGGTGAAACAGCCATGTGCACATGTGGATTGGCGTTGCAGACAGCAGAGCACATACTCCAAGACTGTCCAAAATACAACATATCAAGGCAAACCTTCTGGCCAAGAGAGACGGTGTCAGAGTCTCAAGTGTTGCCATCAGAGATGCAGGAACATCGTTACGCCCGCCAGGCGAATAGTCCCCAGCCGGGATGCAGTAACATCGTTACGCCCGCCAGGCGAGTATTAGTTACCTGCCCGCGAGGTTGCTGGCTGACGAGACAGCCAGCGGTCAGGCAAGGACAAAGCAAGATGCACGCAGGCCTCGTGAAGCCACTTCAGGAGGGAAGCGCGTTGCGAGAAACAGACAGACAGCTGGGGTACTCGGACCAGACAGGATGTATGAGAGAGAAAGGCTTTGTGTAGTTCTGTGCCTGAAAGTCGAGTGCTTGTACATCTTGTGAGATAGACTGTAAGCTGTGGGTTGTCTGTAAGTGTATTGATGTATAACATATGTATTGTAATGATAATCACATGCCAAACTAGATCGTATTGCATGTGATCTGTAAATAAATCCATTGAACTTCGTGTCGTTGTGTCTCAAGTCCAATCATGTTGTACTTGTACTTGTCTCACATGTGTTAGGTATAACGAGCCAGGTTTAAGACCCTGACATGTGTGAACGTGGTGGCATCGTCCGGCTTTAAATGAACGTGATAGCATCGTCCAGCTTTATATAAACGTGGTTTAATTAATTAAGAGTTAAACCTAGATTTCTGAACGTGAAGACTGTTGTCCAGCTTTAATGTACATTTAAATGTGATCGTGAAGGCTCATCCTTAAATATATTATTAGATTGTTTGAATATGGAGGCTAGATGTGAACGTAAAGTACATACATTTGTTTGATCTTGTAAACGTGTAAAACATTAGTGATTGTGTAACTTGTCGCCATTTTGACCTTGTCGATATTGTGAAGTTGTCGCCATTGTAACCTTGTCGCCATCTTGTAAACTTGATGTCTATGTCCTTACTGAATGTCATCTTGATGTAAGTGATGTGTCATCAATGTTGTAGAGTGTTGAGATATAGTTAGATTGTCTTTGTGAAGTTAGTTGTGGAAAGCAGAAAGTTTCGGAAAGAAAGTGACTTGTGGTTTTGAAAAATTGTTGACTGACGACATTACGACCTACAATTACACTCAACGCCATACAAACCTAATCAAAACTTAGTGACAAGCATACACACCACATCAGATAGACGCTAATTTATTTCCTCCAAAAACAAAGCAGGTTTTCTGTGCCATCTGAAACCCTTGCCCGTAGAGGTCATTTGTGTTTTGAAGTAACGACCCTACAGTTCCTAGCCCGAATTTCAACCGTTCTCCACCGCATCCAGTACACTTGAGTATATTTTTCTTTCTAGATACTTTCGGACACATATTGTAAGTTGAACACAATTGTAAATTTTTCACTTTACTAACAACTTGTAACAAATTGTGTGTCTGATATTTCATTTGCATTTAAATTTTCCATAATGTCTTCATTAATTGATTTCATCGAGATGGGTTTAAAGCTAAAGTTAACTGGTGATGAGTTAACAAAATGGAGTGAAAGAAAATACTCTGAATACCTCCTAGTACAGGAAAAAGCTAATGAACGCGAGGAAAGAGCGGCTGAAAGAGCATTAAAGCAGGCAGAGACTGAAAGAGCTGCCAAGCAAGCAGAGGCAGCAACAGAATTAAAGAAGGTAGAAATAGCAGCTCAGAGTAAAAGAGAAGAACTTGAATTACAACTAAAAATAAAACAACTTGATACTGAAACTGCCATAAACAAAGAGTCTAAGAAATCTGAGAGACTGGAGAAAGAAAACCAGTACAAAAAGTATCAAGGTATTGTAAGAAATTATACCTCAGGTGACTGCATTGCAGCCTTCACCCAGAATTTTGAAACCTTAATGGACCATTACCAGGTCCCACTGTCTGAATGGAATATTATTTATATGAGGAGTTTGTCAGGGGAGCCTCTGAAAGTCATAGAGACTATCCCAAAAGACCTCAGGAAAGATTACCATTATCTAAAATCAAAGATTATGGCACATTTTATGTTAGATGAGGCAGGTTACAGAGAACAATTCAGCAAGTTGAGCCCCAAACCGACTCAAACGTTCTCTGATTACCTCTGCTTAGTCCGAGACATATTTACCAAATGGACTTCAGCAGCTAAAATAGATAAAGATTATCAGAAATTAGAAGATCTTATCATTAGGGATAAAGTCATCTCATCCATTCCATCAGCATTTTCAAAATTTTTGCAAGAGAATGAATGTACGAGTGTAGATCAGATTGAGAGACGTGGTTCGGCTTATTATACAGCCAATAAACATTGTTTTGCCAGTGAAGCTACTGATACAAACTTTGTAGCATCGGCTAACTATGACAAACCTCGATCAGAACCTTATAATAGGCACAAACCATATAAGCCTACATCTGAGAAATACAATCATTGTAGATATTGTAAAATTTCACACCACCAAGGTGAGATGTGTGACAAGAACCCCGCATATCTTACATATCTACAGAACATCGTAAACAGACAAGATAAGGAACGTAAATCCTTCAGAAAGGCACGTAAATGTTTCCTCTGTAAGGCGTACGGTCATTATCGCCATGATTATAAAGGAAGGCAGATGACCAAGAAAGCAAATGCCGCCTTATTTGATAGTTCATCATCAGATGAAGAACAATCAGAGAAACACCCTGTGAACTCAGCACAGGCTTTTGACATGTTTAGCGCAAATAAATGTACTGTTTGTAATACCTTTAATGAAGATGGCATTTTAACATGCGGCCACTCCATTCCTATTGCCAATGAAGAAGCTAATTTGGTAATAGATTCCAAAGGCAGAATAAACATCCATCAGGGATATGTGAATGGCAAGCCTGCTACAGTCCTTCGGGACACCGGAAGTTCACTTATTGGACTAAAGAGAAAGTTCATAATGCCTACAGACTATACAGGCAGGCACGTAACAAGCAGAACATTCTCTGGAAATATTGAAAAGTACCCACTAGCATAGGCATATATTCAAACACCTTTCCTCACTGGGAAAGTAAAATGCGCAGCATTAACTAACCCTGTGTGATATTATCATTGGAAATTTACCAGAGGTGAATGATATGCCTCATGATATAACATCTGTTTGCATTGATGAGATCATAACATCATCACCATCAAATGTCATCATTGATAATGTTGTACCACCAAATGAATGTATGGTAGCTAATGTAGCACTAAGATCTCAGGACATCAATGATCAAACTGTTTCATCACCATCTGATATCATTGAATGTGTGAACGCAGTAACCAGATCTGCTGCTAGAGTGCAAGATGAAATTAATCAAACTGAGGCTATAGAAATGATTAGCCCAGTGTTACTACCTCCTAAAACCATGAAGGAGACTTTTGTAACAGCCCAAAAGGCTGATCCTTCATTGGCTAAATATTTTAATCTCATCGGCCAAAAGCCAAAGGTAACCAAAAATGCAAGATGGCATTTTGCTTTGAAAAATTGCATCCTCACCAGGTACTATACCAGAGGTGATAGCACAACAGAGCAAACTGTTTTGCCGATTGAGTATCGTAAGCAAGCCTTACATCTTGCCCATGATATACCTCTTGCAGGGCATATGGCATACTCTAAAACCAGATCGAGAGTACTTACACAGTTTTATTGGCCCAAATTCTGCAATGACATTAAGCAATATTGTAGAAGTGACATCTGCCAAAAACTAGTGAAGAAAGGTAAACACCCACAGGCAAAATTACAGATTACTGACTTAGCCAGTCGACCTTTTGAGAAAATATCTGTCGACATAGTGGGCCCTATTAATCAGATAACAACCAGAGGGAATAAATATATTATTACCATAATTGATCTATGTAGCCGCTGGCCTGAAGCGATTCCGCTAAAGAACATAACTGCCAATGATATAATGGAAGTTTTCTTCCATATATTTTCACGGATAGGATTTCCAGACACTATCCTATCAGATAGGGGAAGCCAGTTCATTGCCGCATCTACTCAAGCTTTCACCAAAATGTTAGGTGTGAAACAATGTTTCAATTCTCCGTACCATCCTCACTCAAGTGGAATCATAGAAAAATTTAACGGTGATTTAAAGCATATGCTTGCTAAAGTCACGCAAGAACACCCCAACAACTGGGACATATACTTGCATGCTATTCTTTTTGCTTATCGTGAGGTGCCACATTCTAGTACTGGTTTCTCTCCTTTTGAGCTTATCTATGGTGCCAAACCACGTGGCCCATTGAGCATCTATCATCAAATGTTAACGGAATCCACTCCTTTACTTAAACCCATATCATCATACGTATACGTTACATCATTGCGTGAAAGAATCATCAAATCTTGTATAATTGCAAAAGATGCATTAAAATTATCTGGTGCTACATATAGACAATACGCAGACAGAGGTAACAGGACAATAACGTTGACACCTGGACAGGACGTACTTCTTCTCTTACCTAGTGACAGACACTTATTGACTGAGTCTTGGCAAGGACCATTTAAAGTCTTAAGACAGATTTCAGCTGCAGACTATGAGATTCAAATAAAAGACAAACACAAAATATTCCACATCAATATGCTAAGACCATATTACAACAGAGACAACGAACAAGATGATACAACAGCCTGTACAGTGATAATAGACCATGAAGATGACGAGGATAGTGACGAAATTCCAACACCTGCATTAGACACGACAAACTGCTTGAAAGAAATTAAAATCAACCCAAAGTTAACTCAAGCAGAAACAGACAGTTGCAAACATCTCATACAACAGTACAACACCATCTTCTCCAACAACCCAGGACAAACAGAATTAGTACAACATCACATCACACTCACGTCAAACACACCCATAAGATGCAGACCATACACCATTCCATTGCATTACAAAGAAAACTTACATCAGGAAATCATCAGTTTAGAGAAAAACAACATCATTAGACGATCCCAATCACATTTCTCATCTCCAATGGTCATAGTATGCAAAAAGGACAATACGATAAGACTCTGTGTCGACTATAGGAAATTAAATAAAATAACTCTTCTAGATCTAGAACCAATGTCCAACTCTGAAGATCTACTGACGGAACTGACAGACTCTAGGTTCTTTACGAAGGTAGACATGACGAAAGGTTACTGGCAAATAACGGTATACGAACAAAGCAGACATCTGACAGCATTTGCCACACCTTGGGGACTGTACGAATGGTGCAAACTTCCATTTGGGCTTGTCAATGCCCCAGCGACATTCGTACGTATGACGCGACTTTTACTAGTGGACATACCAAACATTATCTGTTACATGGACGACATTTGTGTTCACACAAAGACAATGACAGACCACATAAAGACATTACAGCAGACATTTGAACGTATCAGACAGCACGGACTAACGGTAAAGCCTGAAAAAGTAGACATAGCCTATCAGGAAATATCCTTCTTGGGGTACAAGATATCTAATGGCTTTATCACGACAGACGATAACATCGTGTCCAAAATACTGAAACTCTCACTTCCGACTACGAAAAAGCAAGTCAGAAGTGTGTTAGGACTACTAAATTATTATAGACAGTTCATACCAGATTTTGCTGAACTGACTGAAATATTTACTAACCTACTAACGAAAGATAAACCTGAAAAGATTGTAAACAATGAATGCCTAAAATTTGCATTCCAGAAAGTGTTATCTTATTTTTCTGAGAATAGTTTAAAGAATCCCATTCTCAAATTGCCAAATTTACATATTCCTTTCAGATTACGCACAGACGCGAGCTCCGTGGCGATTGGGGCAGTTCTGTTACAGGAACATGATAACATTCTACATCCTGTATACTACATCTCCAGAAAATTAAAACCAAGAGAACGTACTTGGTCGACACCACAGTTGGAAGCCCTTGCTCTAGTGGTGGGTATAACTAAATTGTCCAGATTCCTCCTGGGACGTCATTTTATTGTGGAGTCCGACAATAGTCCATTGAAATTTATCAATTCAGGAGTACCTACCAACCAAATGATAGCGCGCTGGTCTCTTAAGCTTCAAGATTACAGCTTTGAAGTTCGACATATCGCTGGCAGAACCAACACGATTGCCGATCTTTTGTCCCGTTGTCCGACTGACCCAGTAAGCACTAATGTCTGAGTGCAGTGTGTTAAATACACTCAGACCAACACAGCCATCAGTGAAATTTTTTTCCCCACGAAAGCTGTGTATGTCTACTATGTGATGTGATAGGGTTCATTCCCACTATATATAGTTTTCTTATTTTATTATTACTGTAGTGATTGTCGTGAATAATTGTGTAGTGTGTGGTAGAAAGCGAACAATATTAATTGTATATATATTACGAAACAAGAACAGTGCCACATTCGCTCTGAACTTACCGCAAGCGAATGATCCAATTTATCAGTGGTATCTGCGATTGGAACATATCCAGTGGTATTTTAATCCGTGTATGAAAGTGTGACCTGAACATTGACATTTACACCACTGCAGTCAATCGAAATCCAGAAGTTTTCCAGCGAAACAACCAACACATGAACCATCAGAACATTGTACATTCCGAATTGCTACATCAGACCGGAACAAGTGTGTTCTAGAATTTTCAACATCAGCTGTTCGTGTGTACTTCCGGATGATTTATAAATTTAGTTCAAAATTAGCAGACGACAAACAAAAGCTTAAAAAGTTATGACGCTTCTAAAATATTTAGGAATCAACAATTTCGAATACACGAATTGTGTATTAATATTTTTTCAATTAATGTAATCTTAGAATCATATCTTGATTAACTTATTCATACTATCCACATTTTCTCGCTAGTATGGAAAAACATCAAGCTATGACGCTGAGAAATAGAAGAATAATTGTAATATATTAGATTTCATAATTTTTGACTTTATGTCCCTTTCATTTAATTGTTATTACATTATTACACCAAGGGCGGTAAATTGAAATGTATGCGAAGATGTGTTGTATATAAATAGCCATGTTATTGCCAGATTGTTAACACGCCAAGAAGTCATCAACTGGGCATGGTACTGGGTTACCGATGTTGTAGACCGACAGAAGAGCTCCTGGCCAAATGAGGTCAGAGTTCGAACGTTGAATGCGGCTTACATAAAGCCGTATTACAGTCTTACCCGATGGTTTTTGGTTACAAAAATCATATTATTACTTTTTTTTCAAAGGTTGCGAGGTAGTTGCTTTGGAAGCTGGTGCTACCGATCTGACTGGGTCAATATTGCAACTCAGGTGATCATCCATCGAGAGGATGAAACTCGGCAAGTGTTAAAGATTGAACACCACATGTCTTAAAATACAACTTGCATTTCTTATGTATTTCTACGCCAATATGTGTATTCTTAGGTATTTCTATACCAATGTATATAACAACAGAAAGGTCGACTCTGACATGGTTAAAAAATTAACCCGGTATGATATAGAGTATACATGAAAGATGACATCTTTCATGAAGAAGCCCCGGGGGAGCGTGTCAGAGTCTCAAGTGTTGCCATCAGAGATGCAGGAACATCGTTACGCCCGCCAGGCGAATAGTCCCCAGCCGGGATGCAGTAACATCGTTACGCCCACCAGGCGAGTATTAGTTACCTGCCCGCGAGGTTGCTGGCTGACGAGACAGCCAGCGGTCAGGCAAGGACAAAGCAAGACGCACGCAGGCCTCATGAAGCCACTTCAGGAGGGAAGCGCGTTGTGAGAAACAGACAGCTGGGGTACTCGGACCAGACAGGACGTATGAGAGAGAAAGGCTTTGTGTAGTTCTGTGCCCGAAAGTCGAGTGCTTGTACATCTTGTGAGATAGACTGTAAGCTGTGGGTTGTCTGTAAGTGTATTGATGTATAACATATGTATTGTAATGATAATCACATGCCAAACTAGATCGTATTGCATGTGATCTGTAAATAAATCCATTGAACTTCGTGTCGTTGTGTCTCAAGTCCAATCATGTTGTACTTGTACTTGTCTCACATGTGTTAGGTATAACGAGCCAGGTTTAAGACCCTGACAGACGGCAGTGGAAGATAAACTCTATGGACCGCTGAGTGAACTGAAAAAGACAGTTAAATTCATACAAGAGACAACATTGCAGTTATAGACATATTTCAAGCAAATGAAAGAAGGAGGAGGAGAAGAAGGAGAAGAAGACATCGCACAAAGTAGGCCACAAGGCTGTTGTTCTGACAAAATTGTTAATAAAGAAAATCTACCCATGGGTCCATTACTAATATCTTCACAAATGTGAAGTTCCAGTACTGGTCTTGCACACCCTGCTAGTTTGGAAAGGGGAAGAACAGCTCTACCACAGTCCTCTTAGAATGGTTCTTCAGTCCCGGGTCAGGAAAAAAAGTCTTTATACAAATCTGACCCTGACAGATGCAAGCCCTGGTCAGGGCTTAAATGATCTGAACGCAATGCTTCGGATTGAGAGTTAAAACTCCAAAGGAGTCCAAAAACTCTTCCAAAGGATATATCAACCAAGCAACCCAGACAGCCATTTATCCTAATATTACCACCAACTTATACTGTCCACATCTGCAGTCTTCTCTGCTGGTTTCTATCTCGAGCAAAAGGGCGTAATCTTATTACCTTAAAAACATTCTAATCAATGCATACAAAATCTATACATACGAGGCTTTTTCCGCTTGTTTTTTCAGGTCCTCTGCTGCTGCTCGGTTTTCTGATGTCTCTTCAAGTATTTTATCTATATCTGTGAGAGTGTTTACAACACGACTGATCTTGTCAGCCAGATCTTTAATCTGTTCTGGTCGTAGTGGGATCTGCATTTCCAAGACCTCATTGGCAATCTGTGAAAATAACCATATTAGGCACTGAAATGTGAAAATGAAAAAACTCAAGATGTTTGTTTATATCTTCTTCTCTGTCTTTCACCTTCAGATGTCAATATTGATAAATGCTAAGAATTCAGCAGTTAACGTAAGCTTGTTACATCCCCATAGAGTTTGTCCTCAAATGGAGCGGGTGTAGACCAGAATAGTTTTCTGTTATGCATTTGTTGTACACACCTGCAGCAAATGCTTAGCTGTCATTTTACCAGACCCACATGAAGTTACATTCACCAATACCTCCTATCTTTAGTTTGTGTATATCATCATCATCATCATCATCATCTTCCACTTTTGCCATCAAGCATCGTGGGGAGGAGTAACTAAAACTCCAGCACCCAATGGGTGACATTGGATAGTGTCATTTTGTGTGATTGTACGTCTTTGATGTCGTCAATTCATTGTCTTCTTGGGCGTCCTCTTGGTCTCGTCGTGGATCATCTTTGATGTAGAGCTAGTGATGGTAGTTGATGATGTTGCATTCTAACGACATGGCCAAACCACTTGATCTTCTGTCTTTCAATAAATGTGGCACAAGGTGTTGATCCCACTGTCTGTCTGAAAATAACATTTCTTACTCGGTTTCGGATGGTTAAGTTGACAGCTCTCTTGAGGCATCTCATCTCACAGGTGTTGATTTTGCGAAAATGTGATTTGGATTAAGTCCAAGTTTGAACAGTTAGAACTCTTTACTTCAGATGAAACAACTGATTCACAGGAAATAAATGAATTTCTATTTGCAGACGATCAGTGCCTGTTTTATAGCAATGAGGGCAGACGGCAAAATCATATTAATAATCTGAGTTCAACATGCAACAGATACAACATGAGTATAAATACAGCCAAAATCGAAGTAATGCAAGTTAGCAGATCTCCTAGTCCACTAAGTATACAGTTTGTGGAAATAATAGCATTAAATAAAGCATGAGGGGTTCAGAAGAAAGTAAATACCCTGTAGCTATTTAAAGAAACCACCATCAAGAACATGTTTTCTCGGTTTGCCTCGTCTATTTCCAATCTATTAAACAACGATGTCCTCCAGTGCCTCTCGTCTCATTATATGACCAAAGAACACTGTTGCTCTCTTTCTTATAGTTGTCTATAATGTTCTACGTTCATGAGTCTTTTCCAGGCAATCGTTAACAGTTACTCTGGCAGCCTAAAGTATTTGATCCTTTGCCTCAGAAACCACATCTGTGCTGACTCCTAGCTCTTCCTAGTTTGTTCGTTCACATTCTGAGATTTACTGCCTTCAAGTAGAACAGATTTAGTATAACATTTCAGTACCAACTTTCTGATGTAAAGAAATAGAAACATTTTTTGCTATAAAATTCTACATAATATAGCCCGCTTTCTCATATAGTTGCTGCCATTATCAAAGTACGTATTGTTGCCCTGCAAGTTTAACTTCAAGATCACATAGTGAAGCAAATATTGATCAATCGAGTCTGGTCTTGATCATGAATGTTGTCTTCAATGGATCTTCAAAACTTTCTGTCTTTTGTTCTGGTGGTCCACTCAGACATACTGCTGTTTGTCCATCTATTGATGGTATCTTACTATGTGTATCAACTTTTCCCTCAGTATGGCTTTTATAATATTTTTAATATTTTGCAACATGATGCCAACCTTCTCAACATCACTAGGGGAGGCGGTATTGTTGCCAATCAAGAAATCCCTGATATTCTTCACCAAATCCTCAACATCAATTTTTGTGGCTTCCGTCAGATTCTTAGCCTTGGCAGCTTCATCATAGGCCATCTGGGCATCTGACCGGGCATCCTCTGCATCACGTCTGGCCTCCTGAATCTGTGTCAGAGATGAATCAGATTAGTATCTTTCAAACAACTTTCATTATGGGTAAATATTTAACCAAAAAAAAGAAAACTATAAACATAAGAATAACAAAACAGAACATGAGTGTATGAATCATAGAAATTATTATAAAACATATGATTCAGGTAATTATAAGAAATGGATTACTAACAATTACCACTAAAGATTTGCGTTGCAGAAATTAGAATGTGCAAATTACTAAAAACAATATTACTAATGGTACATACAAGAGAAATTATGTGAGGATTACTCAAAATTTCTACAAAAAGTATGTATTAGAGAAACATTACAATGTACAGATTGCCAAAATTATGTGAAAATTATGCAAAACACAGATTATAGAATGTGTGGGTCGTGAGAATTATTGACATTATTATTAAAGCATGTAAACTCCTTGACTGGCTCCATGGTGAAGCGTTACGGATGCAGTTCTTAATCCCGCATACGGTATTTGAAACACAGCTGTGATAGTTTTTTATGAAATGGTATGGGTGCCGGTTGTTCAGAAAGCAATGGTAAACTACTGAATGTAAACTTGCTCAGGAATCACAAAACTCCGTGAGTGTAAAACCCATATTTTGGTGACCAAACAGCACATATGGGGCAATGTGGATAGTTTTATGCTGGTAACTTTTACTTTGCCAGATCTCTGGTGCCTGTATTCTGGTTGGAGAAACATTTATCACTGTTGTGTCACAAACCAAAGACTACTGTCTTAGAAGGTGAGCGTACTAACAACTATATCTTTGTGGCTACATGGTAAAATAGGCATTGCATAAACTAATATTGCATTCTTTAGCTACTTCTGTCTTCTATCACCTACTGAAGCATAGGCCATCAATCAAATCACGCCAAGCCCTCCTATCTACTGTCATTTCCTGCGGCTTGCTGCATGTCTTCTCCATATTGATTATTTCTGATATGATCCCCTTCATATAGTTCTAACATTCCAAGTACCAATTCTGGAGATCTTTCTTTGTGAAAAGGGTTAAGATGACAATCCAGATTCCATATGGCCTTCTCCACTCACATCATAATACCACATACCATTGCAAAAGTCAAATCTTTAGATGACACAAACTGTTTTAAGTGAGTATAATTGTTAACTAGTGTTAATGGCTAGTTTATATATTTGAGATGTCAGTGTATAACATTTTGTCAATTAACTGCCTTTTCTTAGCTTATCCCTCTTGTACCTTGCGGTGTTGAGGTGAAGTATAAACAGTGGGAGAGTGCCCGCTTATGGGCTTCATATATCAATATTACAATGGACTATGCTATTCCCTCCATCCGTTTACGTGGTTGGCCTCTTCCTCTGCTTCCATTCGTCTGTACATCATTGCTTGTTGTGGTATACTGTTAGTTGGTAACCTACTTGCATGGCTAAACCATTTGACTTGCTGCCTTCTAATAACATCTAGCACTGCTATAACCCCCACTTTTGTCTAATTTCTTCATTTCTTATCTTCTCTCTTCTTGATACATTGAGTATTCTTCTCGGGAATCTTATTTCTGTTGTGAGTTTTCTTTTCTCTTGTCATTGTCCAGGTTTGGCATTGGTAGTATAGAGTTGGTAGGAAGATTGTGTTGTAGCGTGCTTTTTTAGTAACTATTGATACATGCTTGTTCATTAGTATTGGTGCCATTTGTCCAATGAGTTGGTTTGCCCTATTGCATCTATTTTCAATCTCGTCTTCTGATTTGCCATTTGATGATATTATACTTCCTAGATACTTGAAGCTCTTTACTTGTGTGTTCGTTTAGGTGAATTGTTGTATTTTTCTTCTTTAACTACCTTTTAATGAACAAAAATATGTTCTAAATTGTGGGGAAAATAAAGACACATGGTTAGTGTACTTCCTTACTAACACAACACAATGGTCTACCCCAGAAGTAGCAGGACAGGATGTTTTTCCTACAGGTACAACATTACAGGTTTTCTTTCCTAACAATTTTGCCAGGGCAGAAGTGCTATGGCCTACTCTTTGTGATTTCCAACTGTCATTGAATATTTTACTTGCATATGGAACCTCCTGTATTTTGTCATTATGTGAGAAGGCTAGGTATCCAATCTCACTGCCCAAGTTGGTCTGGTTTAAATGGTTCATTCATTCAGTAGCATGTCCTTTGCAGAGCCCCACTTCCATAACAACCTTCCTGAAAACTTCTCTGCCACAAGCAAGATGTCCCGCGTCCGATACACACATCTGGAGATCATCTGCCACATCCTGTACCCATCTCCTCTTTGGCCTTCCTCTTTCTCTCTTCCTGGGCATATACCCCTCCATTATTGTTCTCTCCAAACTTTCATTAACGTTTCATGTGATCAAAATATTTCAATGTTCTTCGTTTTATCGTCTTTAGTAGCCAACTCTCTTCAATATTCAGGTCTTGTTGTACGGATGCATTTTTTTCTTTTCTGTATCCAAGATATTCTTAGATATTCTATAACATTTGAATGGTACAGCACTACTTTCTTTGCTCACAGATACCTCTAAAAGTGTCTTCTTCCATAGATCACACAAGTTGGTTTGGTTTGAATGGTACAGAATTTCTTTCTTTGCACACAGATACCTCCAAAAATGCCAGAGTCTTCTCCCTTAGATCACACAAGGTGATTCTCAGCACTGCACAAACTCTAGAGCACTGGCGAGGATCCAGATGTATTTATGTAAGAATAACGATTATTGTAAATATTCTTTTGTGGGTAGGTATTCTAATATTGACATTTTGCCTACATATGTGTCGTCCTAGATTTTTGCCCTTGTGCGAGAAGGCTAGATGTCCAATCTCATACCCCACACAAGTAGCACCGTACTATGCCGTGACCTAACACTTCACACACCTGATGGTAGATCTGCTATAGAACTACCTTAATATAGTGGACAAAACAAGAGTTACGAAAACAATAGTTAGTATACCCTTGGAATAAGAATTTCTGTTGCATTCTTGGTCTTTGCATTGAGCAACTCTTCAGCCTGATGTGCAGTGTCTAAAGCTGTTTGCGATATGGTGACAGCACCATCACAGCTATCACCACCACACTTTCCACATCCACCACCACCACAAAGAGCAGAGCAAGGGGATCCAGGTTTACCACACACCTAGAGAAACACAACACTGACTTTAGAACTTTGTATGGCACACTGATAGGAAGGAAATGATATTTAACATATATTTTAAATATCAGTATTTCAAAATATACAGCAGTTATGAATGCAGGTTCCAGTATTTCTATAAATTTACCTTTTGACCTAATTCAAAGCAATCCCCCATGATGATGGCAGGCAACCATCACACAAGTCTTGCAATCACCTCTTGGAGAACGTGAGAGACTGCAAGGAATGAATGTGCTGTCTCCCTCACAGAGGCAATGAAAATAAGCCATCACCAACCCCCACATTTTTAAGTTGTACATTAGTGAACAACTTGAATCAACAAGCCCTAGCCACAACATCTCTGGCCCCATCTTCTTTCTCAATGTCATCTTCTTTTACAGATATGGTTTTCTTACTTAGGATTACTTTAACAAATGATGGTTTTTCTTAACTAATGGTTTTCTTTAACAGATAATGGTTTTCTGTAACAAATAACGTTTTTTTAAAAAATGTTAAACTACTGATAATTATTTTAAATTACAAACTGAACAATGCAGACACTCACCATTTTGTTGATTTCAGAGAGTTCACCTCCAAGTTTTGTGACATCTGTCTCCAGCTGGTCTAGTGATATAGCATTTTCCTCAAGCGCCTTTCTGAACCTCTCTTGCCTTGAGGAATACAGAAATATTAATGACATTCTTGTTAGGAAACTAAATTAGCCCTGTTAAAACACCATTAGACTGGTGCGCTAGTGAAGCTGATAGCCAACTGTGCTGGTAATGTCATAAGCATGGTCAGACATGGCTTCGATGCCTGGGCTGGTCGCTGGTGAAAGTGAAGGAAATATTGGCCAACTATTCCATCTTGCTCTCAGACCTACAACATGTGATGCATTATCACATCACAGAGCCACAGCAGGAAATTGCTTTGGGGGAAAAAACCCACATACCTTTAGGGCAACAGAGGCGCATCATATTGACTGCATGGAGATATCACCAGGGCAATAATGCTGATTCTTGATTTCATACTGACCAAGATCTCTCTTCACATGCCCATGGAAAACCCTGGGAAACAGATACTAGTCTGGTTAAAGAAGGGGACGAAACATGCATGGAGATGTCACCAGGGCAATGATGCTGATTCCTGATTTCATACTGACCAAGACCTCTCTTCACATGCCTGTGGAAAACCCTGGGAAACAGACACTAGTCTGCTTAAAGAAGGAAGGATAGATTATAATCTCCATTGTAATGAAACCTATCAAGGACTACAAGCTTTGCACGATGTGAAGTTGCCAGAGGGTTGCAGCAATTTCCCTTTGATATTCCCACATGGAACTAAGTCATTATCATCATGTGCCGTGCTGATCGGCGTGGAAGTCATGGGTTGCCATTTCACACGATCACCATTCCTGGATCAGGTGGCATGGAAGTCATGGGTTGCCATTTCACACGATCACCATTCCTGGATGAGGTCTGTATTCTTGTTCAAATTGTGCCATGTGGCCAAGCCATCCAGGTAGTTATCTCTCTGCTACCTCATTTTTTTTCCTTATCAGTTTTGCAAGCTGTCACTAAGTTTTCATGTCTATTTCACTTCATGATGTGCTCAAAAATCTTGATTGTCTACATCTAATTTCTCTAATAAATTTATGCTTTTCATGTTTCTTGAAGGATTGCCTTATTCATTTTTCTGTCCATTTATGGTATTCTTTTTTTTCATATCCTATTTACAGGACATTGCAGTCAACACCAGCATTTTTCAGCTGCTGTTGATGTCTTGGCAAGTTTTACGTTCAGTAGTTTGCCATTGCTTTCTGAACGACCGGCTCACATACCTTTCTGTAAGAAACCAACACGACGCTATCCGCTGCCAAATCTTGCGCAGCTGTGTTTCGTACGTGGGTATACAGCGAACAGCGTCCTTAACCCCTTCACCAGGGAGAGCTGGTATTCTTTGCATCCTATGAAATCACATTTTCCTTAACTTTAGCCACGCCTAATCTCTTTCTTATTTCTGCATAACGCCTGCAATCATTAGGTATTAATTGTCCATAGTAAGAAAAACTATTGATTTGTTCAATCAATCAGGTGCCGTCTCCGCAATGAAGGTTGGCTGCAATGGATCTCCAACACTGTCTGTCTCTTGCCTTGACTATATTCTGTCAGGCTGATGTTCGTTCATCTCTTATGTTATCCTCCCACTTGTATCATTGTCTACCTCTTGCTCGCTTGCCCTCAACCTTGCCTTCCAGTATGGTTTTTATAAGAGTATCATGTCTTTTAACGTGGCCAAAATATTTCACTTGTCTCCTCTTTATTTCTTTCATCAACTCTCTCTTCATTCCCAGTTTTTCTAGGACCTCTGCATTTGATTGTTTTTGTTTCCATGAAATACGACCTATTCGTCTGTATATCCACATCTCCAGGGCTTCTATGCAACTTTCTAGTTGCTTGTTCAATGTCCAGGCTTCCGAGCCATATAGTAGCGTTGAATATACATAGCATTTGACAATTCTCATTTTTAATGCGTTATTAATTCTCTCTGGATGTTAATACTAATTTCATGCTGTTGAAAGCATTTTTGGCCATTCCTATTCTCTTTTTGATTTCCATTTCACATTGATTTGTTAGCGTTTTCCTATTCACTGTAATTGTCAAAACTGAGTAGGTAATACTGATGATAATCATATCACAGACACTCCCGGGAAGGTTAACCCAGTCAACAAATGCCCACAGAAGTCAGATGTGTCGGCCTAACGGTGCAAGAACGCAGCTCTGCTGTAAACAGGCACAACGCAATCACGTCCGGGAAAAAAACTCCGGATGAACGCAGAAGAAGAAGAAGATATCACAGACACACTCGTCATGAAAAACAGAATCCCTCGACTGCTGATGGCTGAAGCACAGACCACTGTGTTTGAGAAGTCATGCTATTGCGCTGATGACATTCTGGAATCAACGTCTGTTGGCTTCACTGTGACTTGACATGTTTCAACATTACCTGAATGCACTTCGAGCAGCAAAGGTGATCATTTCCCTAAACAAATATTTGCCCACTGTGTGCTGGATAAGATTGACAGCTGATTGTCTGCCAAGATTTTCTCCCTCTGTCAATCTCTCTCTATATATATATCGGTCCACGTTTTTCTTTTATTTTAAAGTAATCAAAATCAAACTACAGAGGTCAGTGTGCCGAGGGCTTTATCGAGCTCATACTTAAACTTCCTGTGTGTTGTCGGTGAAGTAGTGGGTTCATTTCACACATGGTCAGTTGGACCAGAATGTTGACTTCACGCTGAGAAAGGAATGGCAAACTACCAGTCATTACAACCTTCTCTAGACCCTCTCATCTCATAGTGTTGAGATAAATGCTACTGTGTCTTGTCACAATATGTGGGTATTATTTTGTCTTTGTGAACGGACCTATTGCAGTAACTGGATATTGATCTGTTGGGTCGTCCACAGGATTGTTACAATTCTACAAAGAAACTCCCAATGATTAGTCTCTCATTCCTTTAAAAGTTATAGTGTTTTCACATTTAGAATTTACTCTTAAGATATGAATGTTAGACTTTACTTATGGTCTTGTTCCCAGAGCACTCAAATTTTCGAGACATCTGTTTCCTGTACACAGCACCTGTGCTTTTCACTACCTAATAAGATATCCTAAGGTCTGGTCAAATGCAAAAGAGGTATATAAAATGCCTGCAAAAAAAACCCAAAAAAAACATGGAACAAGAAAGACCCTACCCTGCATCAATAAGGTCTTCAGCTTCTTTCCTCACTCTTTCCGACTCTCTCAGGTATCTTGAGGAGCCATCTACCTGTGCTTGTGCTTCCCTTGACTGTCGATGAGCTTCCTTAACTTTCTCAAAGGCACCTGAAAAATTCAAAAAATTTTTCATTAATCTAGGTGCTATTTTTACCATGCTTACACCAACATAACAACATTAGAAATTGTACATTTCCAGGAATTATCTGTGCTTCATTTATATGTGTCTGTTGTACACAAGCATGAACATATATCGTATTTTTGGATAATGAAAAATATACTGCTCAAACTAAATTGAATTGAAAATTACCGAATTATCCATGAAACCTTATCTCTGTTGTTTCAAAGCTCTTCATAATTAGGAGTATGTCAGTGTACGTTAATTCCGGTGCCAATGATGAATAAAAAGATTACTGGCATGAATTCAAACCCTGCCGCTGTAATATAACTCAAGGTTGATTTTCTAGAAATTCTTACATTCTGTAGTTTGCCATTGCTTTCTCAACGTGAAATCAACGTTCATGTGCAACTGACCGGTGTGTGAATTGAACCCATTACTTCACCGACAGCACACAGGAAGTTTAAGTATGAGCTCGATAAACCCCTCAGCCACGCTGACCTCTGTAGTTTGATTTTAATACTTGTTAAAGTTTAAAAAAATATTTTACATGTAGATTACGTTAATATTTTATTGTAACTGGGTTTACTTATTAATTAAACTTATAATAAGACATTTGTTAACCATTGGTGTTAATGAGCAGAGAATTCCCAGAAATACCTACAGCTTACATTTCACCTACGCAACAAGCAACAACTGCTGAAACCTACAAGGCAAATAAAACTGACATTTCCAGAAACTCATCTGATATTTAATCCATCTTCCCTGTTGTGTCTCTACCTTGAAGAGGTAGAAGGGATTGAGTGTTCCATTGACCTCAAGAGTACTACTGACAGTAGTGCTGCTATTGGTAAGGTCTCCCATGGCGGACAGGTAAAGAGATAGGGACCAGACAAAGAGAGACACAAACCTGCTGCCTTTAAGTAGACTGGGGGACAATCAAAGGCTAGGTAAAGCAAACCAGAAAAAATGCTTGTCGAAGTTGGATGTACTGAGCCCCAAACTTAATGAAACTGTCATGCAATTCGTTTAATGATGATGTAATGAAACTTCTACATCAGCAATTAAAAACCTTTGGTTTGCAAATTTGTCCATTACCTCCAACTTCCTGAATTTGTATGTTGGTTGCATTATCTTGCAGTTCCTGGGCCAAAGTTTTCAGGTTGTCAACACGATTTTTTAGTAGTTGAATTCTGAAGCTGTCCCCCTTCACTTTCCCTGTGGCAGTACGCAAGTCTTCATCCACTCCATTCAGTGCTTTAGTGTTTTCTGTCAGGTTGATTCTGCTCAAGAAAGTGACAGATACTTTATATTTCACAAAATTGCACATTAGACCACACAAAACCGAATATGTTCTATTCCACATAATTAAATTATATTTCATAAAACTACATTATATTTCACATAACTGCAATTTATTTCACAACACCGTATATCAGGTCACAATACCCGGGAAGGTTAACCCGGTCAACAAATGCCCGCAGAAGTCAGATGTGTCGGCCTAACGGCGCAAGAACGCAGCTGTGCTGTAAACAGGCACAACGCAGTCACATCCAAAAAAAAATCCGGATGAACGCAGAAGAAGAAGGAGGTCACAATACTACATATGGCCTAACATTATTTTTCACATAACTATATTACATTTCAGAAAACTACATTATATTTCAGACATTACTAAAATATGTGTGCGTACTTTCACAAGCAATAGTATAAACTCTGTGCATGTTCAATATACTTCAAAGTTTTACATATTTCAAATATTTCAGGGTGTCATATTTAACATTAAAAAACAGGCCGTGCTGAATATACAAATTATATGAGAGAGACAGAAAGCATGTACTGAGACAATCCTAGGTATGATATCATGGTCATGTCAAATGAGATGGAAGGACAGTGTGAAAAATAAAACTTAGAGACTGAATAATGCAAGAAGTGAATACTGAAGAAAATGAATATTGAAGACACTCAACTGAAGGTAGGGACTACAACAGAAACTGAAAACTGAAGGAAATTAATACTGCAAGAACTTAATAGTGGCAAGTACTGAAAACTAAAGAAACTGAATAGTGCAAAAACTGAATACAAAAGAGACTTGATCATAATCAATCATGTGCCATGCCAGAAAGCGTGGGTGGTCATGACTCGCCATTTCACTTGATCACCAGAGTTGTGGATCAGCTCAGTGTTCCTGTCTCGACCATGCCATGTGGCCAAGCCATCCAGGCATTTACTTCTCGGTCTTCCCTTTGGTCTGTTTCCTTCGATCTTGCCAGTTGTCACCAAGTTCTCCAATTCATTTCTTCTCATGACATGTCCAAAAAATTTTGACTGTCTACGTCTAATTTCTCTAATCAATTTACGATTTTCATTTGTCTCCTATAGTACTTGGTCATTGGTTTTTCTGTCTGTCCATGGTATTCTTTGCATTTTCCTAAAAAACCACATTTCTGCAGCCATCAGATGTTTTTCAGCTTGACTGCTCATTGTTCAAGTTCCACATCCATGCAACAGAACAGGCTCTATGTAGAACCTCAACACTTTTTCTCGTTTCAATTGACATCTTTTTATTGGTCAGTGTGTTTTTCATCTTGCTAAAGGCTACTTTCACCATGGCGATTCTTGTTCTAATCTCTTCAAGTTTGTTACTATGTCTGAAAGCTCTGACGGATCAGATGGAGGCTGGGTGGATGTGACGACGCATCCTCTACACAGGGATAAGCCGTTCGTGGCCATCAATATATGTGCACATCTGTTGGACGTCCAGAGATCGAATCTGTTTTCTAACCAGGAGCAGCACTGGGGAGGGAAGGACTTACGATTCCGAGTGAAGCAAACTGTTTTTGTTCCCAACTGATTATCACATGCATAATACGCATTCAAACTGCCTAGGTGATCTTTATGGGAAGCTCTTTCGTACCCCCTCATCTCTCCTGGAAATCTGACCGACCAGAAAAAGAAAGTCTCTCAGGACAGTTCATACAACATTCTTCTCAGCTGTTTTTTATTTTTCCTGAATTAAAGTGTGTGTGTTAAATTTCTAAGTAATTCTGTCTTATTTGATGAGGATAGGAGAATGTGTCGTAGTTTTGTTTCAGTGATTAACACTCCCCCAGGTGTGGTCATTGTTTAGATTGAACTAGTGGAAACTCATAAAGAGTCGAATACTCCAGGGCTCGGGGTGTAACAGAGATCCTATTACCTTGGATCCCGTTACATTATATAAGTTGATCATAAGAAGAGACTAAATATTGAATATTGCAAACGCTGAATACTTATGGCTGCTTTTTTGTTGTGGGAATATGGTTGTTATGAGGAGGAAGATATGGTATTATCACAGTGGCTTTATGTACTTTCACAGAGAAACTTATGCTGCTCATTCTGACAGATTAATAATTAAAAAGAAGTAATTACAATAGCAGACAAACGATGTAACATATTTCTGACATAGGAAGATGCAACTTCAGGCTAGAATTTGTTGGCTGGCTATGAATCCTCTGGAAGATTGTGAGTTTGAACTCTTAAGTCTGATGCACTGGCATTCAGAAGTGGGCTCTGAAAGAGCTAGTATTTATCAGAGTGAGATTGAGGCAGAAGATTTTCTCCCAATCAATGTACCATCTCCATGACTGTGCGCAGAGCTCTCTTTCCCCCCTCCAAGACCAGTAGAATAGGCAAGATCTGTACTGGAAGTTCATACCTGCAGGGAGCAAAATAAGGATGTAACCAGGTTCAGCACAGCACATAAGGAATTCGACCAAGGTTGGCAATGCTTCCTCAGAAGCAGTGGTTCTCAACCTGTTTTAGCCCATGCACACCTTCACCATATGTTTAGAATGTCATCCCCCCCCCCCCTCTCATAATTCCTCCCTATAAATTCCCCCCTCCCCCTACACAGCATACATAAAAATGGAAACTAATTTTAATAACACATACTAGAACAAGTCTAGATGTCTACATAAAACGTAATTTGCGGGTCTACTTACTACGTTATAAAACAATTTCAGAAGGGCAAGAAGTACAGAACTGTAAAGTATGGAGAGAAAAACAATATAAAGTAATCGGTTCTTGTATTAATGCAATCTTGAAATAATCTTAATCAATTCCCAACTCCCCCCCCCCCCCTCTCACCCTAAAATTACCACCTGGAGGAGGGGGGGGGGGGAAGGAAGAAATTCTCCACCGCTCTAAACGTTTTAGGCATTTCATAGTTAACTCCAATCCAATGCCCAGGGGAAACCTGTTAGCCTAAGTACCCAAAACTAATGTACAGTTAACCTCTTTCTTACTTGACAGTCTCCAGCATGTTCTGTATGTCTTTGATGTCCACTTGTGTAAAGTTGATGCGGGACAGAATTGAGTTGATCTCATCAATGTTGTCCTGCAACAGGCGGAACTCATCATCAAATGCCTTGATAGCACCTGTCACTGACACATCATTTGCCCTCTTGACAATGTCGTGTGTCTCGTCTGTAAATAAAATGATATTCATAAAACTAATTGTAATGATTTTCAGATATTGACTGCAATGCTGTTAGATCACAACTCACAATTTAATGCAATGGTTATGAAAATTGTTTGTTCGGCACACTTTTAGAATGAAAACATGCTTTCCAACACTATTTAAAACAAAACGAATAAGTCTTAACTCCTAGGCATCAAATGCTAGTTTACTATAAACAAAAAAATAACCACTTTACATTATCATAAGACTCAAAGGTATAGACTCAGGTTTACCCTGAGGAGGTAAAAAATTATCCTCACTTTTGTGCCAGACCATGCGGGTGTAAATGGAAAACAAACAAGCTCACAGATTTGTGGGCAGGGTTACTGTGTAAAGTGGACGAGCAATGAACTGGCTGATATGTGTGAGTAAATAAGCAAATCAAATGATGATTAAATCTCCAACCTTGATCAGATTGCAAGAACATCAAGTCAAAAGGGTTGAAGCCGCTAGACAGGAGCGCTATGGAGGTGGAAAGGGGGGGGGGGGGGGCACCCAAAGAAGAATAGTAAACTAACACAAAATTGGTGTCGTCAGCCACAACATACTGAGAGAGATACTGAGGAGGGGATGTGCGCAATTAGAACTGAATGGTTCGATATGCAGTGAGAATAATCTATTGACTAACATAATACTTCAAATCAGAAAATGACTACACAAAAACATGTTTAACTTCCTCAGTCCCAGATCTGTTTCTTTGACGTGATCTATCCAAAGTAGTGATTCATTTTCATTCAGTGTCTTGTTGTGAGAGTAACTTTTCCACCTAACAGTCAAATTTCTTGTCTATCATAAATCAGCTATCCTGTGTAAATGATCTATCGTGCCCTGAATCAATCTATGTTGTGGTCTACCTCTTTTCTGCTTCCCTGGTACACCTCCTTCCACAGTTATCTTTTCCACACATTCATGTCTCTTTACATGACTAAACTATTTTATTTTCCTCAATTATATTTGTTTTAAATAACCAATCTTCTTCAATAATAAGTTCCTGCTGAACAGATCTCTTTTCTACTTTTAAAATTTAGCCTGTGTAGTGGTTTCTTCGGCATGTTCTTTAAGTGCACAAAAGTCCTCGACATATCTTGCTCTTGTCTGAGGACAGATGACCAATCCACTCTAACAGTTAAAAATAGTCTGCACTGTGAAACAAAGCAGGCCTGCACAAGCCAAAGGTGGACAAGCACAAGCCAAAGGTGGACATGCACAAGCCACAGGTGGACAAGCACAAGCCAAAGGTGGACAAGCACAAGCCAAAGGTGGACATGCACAAGCCACAGGTGGACATGCACAAGCCAAAGGTGGACAAGCACAAGCCAAAGGTGGACATGCACAAGCCACAGGTGGACATGCACAAGCCAAAGGTGGACAAGCACAAGCCACAGGTGGACATGCACAAGCCAAAGGTGGACAAGCACAAGCCAAAGGTGGACAAGCACAAGCCACAGGTGGACATGCACAAGCCAAAGGTGGACAAGCACAAGCCAAAGGTGGACAAGCACAAGCCAAAGGTGGACACTGAAACCACTAATCCATTCTGTAGCCCTATAAGGATTTTATTTCTATATTGCTGACTGACTGAATTTTCCCAAAACAGTTCTCACACTCCTACGCCACACTACATCAAATGGAAGTCATTGTTGTAATATATTCCAATACTGAATAGAACTACAAAGAACATCACATCACTCAACACAATATTCTACAGACTGGTGTTCTCTGCCGTTCTCTCTGTGTATGTGTGCGTGCATGCGTGCGAGAGAGAGAAACAGAAAGGGGGGGGGGGGGGGGGGGGGGGGGAGAGGGAGAAGAAACTTCCTTAAAATATTTCTTTCATTAAGTTAAATGCGACAGGAAATAACAGAATCCTATTACAGTACCAAAAAATGAAGGCAACTGGCCTCCTAAACATCAACACAATGAGGAAGCAACATTTTTTACAAACTGTTTGCACAATGTGCTGCCTGGCATATTTGTCTGCATCTCATCAATTGGACACTGCAGAGTTATATATCATATGAAGTGAACAGATCAACCATATTCTGGCTGAAATACGTACACACAGTCACGGATACTGCTGGAATGTGCAGCATTCAATATCATAAAGAACATAGAACAAACTTATCAAAAGAGAAAATGTTTAGTTTAAAATATGTTAAAGATTACCTCGCAATTCCATGATAATCTTGTCCCAGTTGTCAAAACACTCTCCACAGGGCACACAATAAGGCAGGTCACCAGTGGTTCCTCTGGCACAGCGGTCACACTTGTATCCAGTGACCCCTTCAACACAAACGCACTGGCCTGTACGACGGTCACACTGTGATGCTTTCGAGCCCTCAGGATGACAGTCGCATGCTACAAACATACAAAGATATGTTGTAGACCACACACATGTTAAAAAGGTAGTCTAACGGTAGACACTGACATAGCCATGTGAAGTGTTATAACTTGTACATATACTAGATCATGACATAATAAGATGGGGCTACCAGAACCTTTCCTCACCAGCTTTCCTTCCTATATCAATTCATGAGTTGCCATCTCTACAATAAAACTTGGCTGCAATGGATCTTGGCTGGCGCATTAGTGTAATTGATAAGGAGCTATGGTGATAATGTTATGAGCTTGGTCAGAATAGAGTTTGATGCCTGGCAATAGAGGAGAAGACTTGTCACCTATTCCTCCGTGCATTCAGGCCTTCAAAGTCTGACGGCCCTATCACATCACAGACCCACAGCAGGAAACTACTATGTGACAAATTTGTCAATTATATTGTTAATTTTGTGATGGATCTCTACCATTTACTGTCTCTCACCATGGTACACTCTGACAGACTGTTGTTTGTCCATCTCTTGATATAATTTGTCCCACTTGCCTATATTTTGCTCGCCTGACAGCAATGCTTTCCTTCAGTATAATTGTTACAAGAATCGCTATGACTTTTAATTTGGCTACAATATTGAACTTGCCTTCAAATAAATTATGCAAAATATCCAATACAAATTTTTACAACAAATGGTCAACCCCAGAGCCGAACTTATCATGTAGCAGGTGCATTGCAGAACATTGCTCTCGTCACAGCTGGCTAAACGTCTCTTGATCTCTAGCCATGCTGTGACTTCATGCACCCTCTTGTCCAGGGTGTTTACAATGTCCTGAGCTACGATTTCATGCACCCTCTTGTCTAGGGTGAGGAGTCTTCGTGGCAAAGTGGTCAAGTTGTTTAACTCGGGCTCCGAAGGTTGTGGGTTCGATTCCGGGCTGCGCCCTTCGGTTCACGAGTTAAATTTTTCGGAGACTCCTTGTGGGTCGTCACTAGAGCTACGGAGTTCATGCTTTGTGCGACGCTTTCCGCGCTGCGGAAAGAGACCGAGCCATATGGGATAAAACCCGGTGCAATGAAGTCGACCCTGTCAACTTTTAAGTAACTTTTTCTTGTCCATGGTGTTTGCAATGTCCTGAGCCAAACGCAGTGAGGAAATAATCCAATCCTGTCACTATTGGTGACTGAACCTTGCACCGCTGTATCAATTCATAACCAAAATGCTACATTAGATCCTGACACATGATACAGACAAGTATTAAACATAATCAGCCTTATGTATTATGCAAAGCTGCAACTAGTTTCTCTCATATATATCTGCCTACTTGGGTGAAGAATCGGCTATAAATAGAAATGGATAAGGAAGTTTTAGTATATTCACAGAAATAGATTTTTATTTGTTATAATATTCACCAGATTTCTGTAAAACTGACATCCTACTTTAGTAGACTACATTTGGTAGAGTAGAAAGTTTGAAAAGTCGAGAGGATCGACCTTATCAGCCTTATGTATTATGCAAAGCTGCAACTAGTTTCTCTCATATATATCTGTCTACTTGGGTGAAGAATCGGCTATAAAGAGAAGTGGATAAGGAAGTTTTAGTATATTCACAGAAATAGATTTTTATTTGTTATAATATTCACCAGATTTCTGTAAAACTGACATCCTACTTTAGAAGACTTGTTAGTAGACTACATTTGGTAGAGTAGAAATGTGAAAAGTCGAGAGGATCGACTTCACCGCACCGGGTATTATCCCATATGGCTCTGTCTCTTTCCGCAGGACGGCCTGTCGAAAGTGTCGCACAAAGCACAAACTCCAAAGCTCCAGCGACGACCTACAGGAGTCGCCCAGAATCGAACCCACAACCTTCAGAGCGTGAGGCAGAGGGTTTGACCACTTTGCCACGGAGACTACTGTATAGGTAGAAAAACAGACCAAACAGGTAAACTAAGATATCAAGACAGGTCAAGAAAACAGTCTGCTTCTTGACCTAACTTGTTATCTCAGTGTACTTTACCTATCTTGATATCTCAATCTGCATTTATTGATCTATATTGATATCTCCACCTACCTTATTGACCTCTCTTTCTACTTTACTACATGCAAATCAAAATAGCTCAAAAATGCACACTGAGATATCAAGATATGTATTTTATTGTTTAAATATTCAGACAGAGATATCACTATAGGTCAGTAAGACATATTTACCATGTCTACATTACTCTAAATGTACTTATGGAAAATCATGTTTATTGCCCCCTGGGAAAATGTTGCCTGTTTATCAATTCTGTCATTCATATCTTATGTTATCACTGGGTGTATATATAGCCCTTAAGAACCTTCTTTTTCAAATCATTGACAAATAAATTATACACAAGTTCAAATTAACTCTAATTTATGCTGTATAAAACATGAAGCTATTAGCACAATAAAAAAAAAAAACATTTTAGAAACAAATTGACATGATCTGAAATCTTACGTAGACACTGGTAATTGGGGTCGCCATAGAACAGATCTTCACAGTCAGCACATTTGGGTCCTCCTCTTCCTGGCTGGCAATTACATTGTCCAGTCAGCTGCGTGATCACACACAAGTCAACATATTGTTAATCATACCATGGGCACTCCGTGAGTTTTTAGAATGTAACAAATTCCAGAAAATAATATAAAAAGCAAATGATAAAAATGTGTAGTTGAATTCCCTCTAAACTAGGTAGTCCCTATAGGGCAATGATGTCAGAAGACTTAACCTTTTAGCCTCTCTTGCCAAAGGTGACCTTACCGATCAGCTGTAGATGATCCCAGTGGGAGGCAAAATGTGGCAGAGAAAGTGGTAAAGTCATGCACACATCATCATCTTCTCTCCACTACCCCCACCCTTTTTCCCCTCTCCTTATTTTAAAAGCGCCACTAGGCAAGACAGGAGCAGTCTATGGTTTAACCATTTGAAACCTATTGTCCCTGGCCTTCAGACAGCCTGCATGCGGATACAAAACATTTGATTTCTCTTTCTTATATTTTCAACCAATTATCTTTTCATTATTAACTTTTCTTGGGCCTCCACATTTATTTGCTTTTCTTTTAATGAAATGTGACATTTTCTTTACATCCAAATTTCTAGGACCACAATACTGGAGTGCTGAATATTCATAATTCTTGTTCAGACTTATTCATTATTTCATTAGATATTCTGTGAAACCTATGACTGCAATATCTTTTATTTGTCTCCTTATTTCTCCTATCAGCTGTATTTGATTTTCTTACAACTTGCTCACTGTCCATGAGCTCCTGCACCATACTGCACTGTTGACCATATATAACACTTCTATTTCCTTATTTATTTATACATTAATATGTGTCATGTTGTTGAATGTATTTTTGACCAATTCTGTTCTCTCTGTTTGACTTCCTGTTTACTACATGCCCAAGATATGAGAAAACAAAGATGAGAGGATTGACTTCCCTGTACCGAGTTTTATCACATATGGCTTGGTCTCTTTCTGCAAGTGGTCAAAATGTGAGAAACCTGTGACTATCTTAAAACTGCATAATTAAGTAAATTGAGTTCATGCCGTCTGTTGTCTTAGCCCCTTGAACTTGCAAACATAATTCAAAGACACATGTACAGGAGAATTTTGGCCTGTACACAATGCAAAAAAAACACTATGAAAACATGTAATCCAGTGTGATTCAATAACAACAATTCTACTATCAAACATAATGGAATGGTCACTGAACTGTTGTAATCAATAAATGTCTCAACTTCTTACTTATGTGCTTGCATAATTCTCCAATCTCTCTGTCAGCTGATGTTTTGATGAAGTTGGTAGTGCTTATATTATTATTTGTTGCCCAGATGTTTAAGATTTCCACATATCTCTGTCTTCCTCTGCCTCTCTTACTTAGTATTTTCCAACAATCATCTACTTTCTCTATTGGACCTTTATGTTGATATACCCCAACATTTCATTTGTATTTTCATTATGGTTTTAATAAGTATCTTATAGCACCTGCAGACTTCAATATCTCAGCATTCATTTCCATCTCTGTCCACCAGATTCTCAACATTCTTCTTAAAAACCATAACTTCACTTCTCCCAGTTTCTTCACCAATTCACTACTCATTGTCCAGCATTCACATACATATAGAAAAACAGACCAGAGACAACTTATCAGTTAGCAGAATTTTGTACACTTCATATTTCTCTTTTTTCAGGATGTTGCCCATAAGATAAAGTAGATCAGAAAGGTGCAAGTGGACACACCCTATCAATTACATGTTAAGTGTGGGCATATTTCTACCTGGTTGCAATCACATATTAAGTGTGGTCATATTTCTACCTGGTTGCAAGGAAGTGTTAAGTGTGGTCATATTTTTACCTGGTTACAATCACGTGTTAAATGTGGTCATATTTCTACCTGGTTGTAATCATGTGTAAAGTGTGGTAATATTTCTACCTGGTTGCAATCATAAGCGTGGTATATATTTCTACCTGGTTGCAATCACATATTCAGTGTGGTCATATTTCTACCTGGTTGCAATCATGTGTTAAGTGTGATATTTCTACCTTGTTGCAATCACATGTTAAGTGTGGTCATATTTCTACCTGGTTACAATCACATGTTAAGTGTGGGAATATTTCTACCTGGTTACAATCACATGTTAAGTGTGGGAATATTTCTACCTGGCTGCAATCAAGTGACACTGATCCTATCGGGTCGCAGTCACAGCTGGTACATCCTTCCCTGCTTGTGATGTTCCAATGGGCAGAATCACACTGATCACATCGCTGACCAACAACATTAGGAAGACAAGGACACTGACCAGTCTGACGGTCACACTCTCCGAGAGCTGAATCTGTACCCAGCTCATGGCATACACAACCTGGCAAGAAATGAACAGGAAGTTTAAAGAAATAAATAGTTCATGGTTCATGTACATGGTGTATTTTTCATGACTGTGCATGCAGTGTTTGAAAATATTGCTGGTCCAAGTTTTGTATTTACCTATTATGTTGCATGAACTTTACAGAGGATGAATGCAAAACTTGGACCAGCACAGTCATTAAAAATACACCCTATACTAGTTTCTACATCTGAAGATAGAACAACAAATTGATTGAATTCAAGAACCCCACTGCATTGTAAAACTAACCAATCTCTTCCTTCATACTGCACTCAGAGAATCTCAGCTCAGTGCACAAACTCCACAGCACATGGAAGGTTTCCAATGTGTGTACCAGAATCCACACACTCCATGGATATTCTATTGTAGGAGGTGTTTTAATTGTGAAATGTTGTTGCAGAATGGACTCGGGTTTTAATCTCCAAGGCATACATGATCTACTGGAGATAAGATTAAAAACATGGTCTGCACATTGTGTGGCAAATGTCAGAGCAAATCACCTGTATATCCCCCCCCCCCCCAATCTTCCAATTAGACAATAATGATGATATAAGATGCTATATTTATTGTTTCTTTCACGAGCTATACTACAAGAGTACTTGTTCTTTACTATTCTTTACTGAAGATCTACATTTTGTTTGCCAAAAAATGGCTTAGGCAAGTTAATTCTGATTTACGCCCAGTCTTCATAGATAGTCCACAAATGGAACTGGTATATACCAAAAATGTTTTCTCTGTTCATATTAGATATTTGTACAGCAAATATTTAGCTGTGAATTATCAGAACCACAATTACATTCATCAGTAGTTCCTGTCGTTTGTATGCTGAACAGATACTACTTCAGTCTATTATGTCCTGTGCAGAGTTTGAATATTATTTCTTGTCCACTTCTGTGATGTTAGTAACAAACATTACTTTTATAACAGTCATGATTCTGTGTTTTCCATTTCTGTAGCTGCTTCTTATACACTTCTTACCTGTGCCATATATTTTGCTTGTACGAGATTGAGGTAATTTTCTGACTTTCTTTTGCTAATTTTGTCAGCTTCATTGCCAGGTATGTTGCAATGAGCCTGGGATCCACTATATTACAACCCTTTTTGAGTTAAATGGCTTCCTAATCTTAGTGTTGAAATAGTCTTAGACACAAAGACTTTTCATAAACAGGAGGCAATTAGCATTTTGGCCACATAATGAGAAGATAACGACCAGAAAATATTGTAACATCTGTTAAGATTAATAGGAATTAAAGCAGCCATGATCAGGACGTGGCGATTCCTCAGGTGAGCCCAGTCTCAGAGCACTATGTGCCAGCCCTGCAATTATGGAAGCCTCCTTGAGCGGGGAATGCCCATCGCCTGCCCCTGCCTTCCCTTGAGGGTTGACCGTGATGTCTTTGACCGTTCTTCTTCTTCTTCTGCGTTAATCCGGAATGTTTTTTCAGATGTAGTTGTGGTGTATTGTTATGCACCCTTGGGCCTAGACACTTAGGCCAACACATCCGACTTTTGGATGCGTTTTTGACCAGGTTAGCATTCTCACTTTGTGGTGCCGTCCACATCCCAGCTGGTCAAGTTAGAATGGTTGAATACTTCACGATCAACCCTCAAGGGAAGGCAGGGACAGTCCATGGGCATTATCCGCCATCCAGGAGCTGACACACACTGCTCTGATGCTGGACTCACCAAGGGAATCGCCACGTCCTGCTCATGGCTGCTTTAATTCCTCACTTCAATGTATTGGGCCTTTCGTTCGCTACGTGCCGCTCCCCGCGCAAACAAGGGACGGTCAGACTGCAGACGGTATCCACTCAGCAAGCTTTCAATTCCAACATGTGCTAGTTGCCGTTGCCCGGAAAACAAGATAGATAGAGTTGTTCCGGGCATGACGGACATTCGGAAAACTAGATAGTCAGAGCTGTTCCGAGCACTAAAGACATTTCACTTGGACGTTTATACGTTGTGCCTGATTTATTTGCGCCCTTAGGCCAGCACATACGATTTCAGCGGGCGTTTTTACGGGTTTACCTTCCCGGGGTTTCAAGGGAGGGTAGACTCTTACTGCTGTGGTGTCGCCCACATCTCAGCTGGTCAAGGTAGAACAGTCAAAGACATCACGGTCAACCCTCAAGGGAAAGCAGGGGCAGACCATGGACATTCTCCGCTATCCAAGGAGGCTTCCATAATTGCAGAGCCGGCACATAATGCTCTGAGACTGGGCTCACCCGAGGAATCGCCACTTCCTGCTCATGGTTGCTTTAATTCCTCACTTCCATGTATTGGGCATTTCATTAGACACTGCTCGCTCCCCACACAGACCAAGTACGGACAGTCTGCGGACGACATCCACTCATTAAGCTTTCGCTTTGGAGTTCCACGTAATGGATTCGCTAGCCAAACGTTCCAAGTTTTGAACTAATAAAAGCGCTCTTTCCGCGAGGATTGGAGCTTGGTAAGCATGTATTAGCTATAGAATTGCCACAGTTATCCAAAAAGGATAGTGTCATCTAAGGAACCTCGACTGATTTAATGAGCCATTCGTGGTTTCACTGTGAGACAGTGTTTTCTGATAATGTGACCACAAATAGTGATTGCCTTGCCCTAATATGGAAATCATGTCCATGTGCATATTCCTCTAACAGTATTTGGATATTCGATATCTCTGCCGCCCATGGAATTAGCGCTCCACAAAGGAACCACATCTATACAGCAAGCTTCTAGAAAGCACCGAAGAATTACTATGTAACGAACATTAAACACGGCTACACAATTAGCCAGCGCATAACCCTTCAGTTAGACGTGCATGGCTTAATCTTTGAGACAAGCATATGACTACTGGCAGGATCAACCAGATATCTCTTGAACAGACGGACTATTCACGCACATACAGACCAAGAGTAGCATCACTAAAGCATGCTCTCCCGGTGCCCGGTGATACATGTTAAACCACTGGACACCTACCGACAAGCTTTCAAGCTATGCCGGCAAGACTGACCGAAAAGCTATACCAGCTTACTGACTGCAGGCCCACTACTCATCTAGAGAGAGTGGGTGCTTATCGAGACTTTGTTGAAAGGTCGTATAAATTTGCTCTTTTGCTCATTCAAACCATGACTCTAGCTTCACGATGTGGTTACTATTCTCGAAATGCCTGCCTCGCTAACTTGTGTTGGCTGGGAAGATCCCAATTTGGTGCACCTCACACAGCCATCCGAGACAACGAACGCTAGACACGAGACTGATCTTGTGAACCAGACCAGGCCCTTACCTTTGACTGTTCTACCGTGACCAGCTGAGATGTGGGAAACACCAAAACAGTAAGAGTCAAATGTCCCTCGAAACCACGGGAAGGCAAACCCGTTTAACAACACTCGCTGAAGTTGGATGTGCTGGCCTAAGGGTGCAAATAAATCAGGCACAACGCAAAAACGTCCGAGTGAAATGTCCTTTGTGCCACGAACAGCTCTGGCAACTTTGTTTTCCAGCCAAAACAGCTCTCACAATCTAGTTTTCGTGCCAGAACAGCTCTGACGATCTAGTTTTCCGGGCACAGCGTTCGTACATGTCCGAACCAAAAGCTCGCTGAGTGGAAGTTGCCTGCAGACTGACCGTTCCTGGTTTGTGCAGGAGTGGCCTGTGGCGAACGAAATGCCAAATACATGGAAGTGAGGAATTAAAGCAGCCATGTGCAGGACTTGGTGATTCCTGGGTGAGCCCAGCACCAGAGCGCTATGTGTCGGCTCTGCAATTATGGAAGCCTCCCTGGATCGCAGAAAATGCCATGGACTGCTCCTGTCTTCCCTTGAGGGCTGACCGTGAAGTCTTCGACCGTTCTAAATTGAGCAGCTGGGCTGTGGACGGCACCACAAAAGTGAGAGTCCCCCAGGAATGCTAACCTGGTGGGAAAAAAACGCACGCTAAAGTCAGATGTGTTGGCATAAGGGTCTCGGCCCAAGGGTGCCTAACTTAGACAAACCACAATTACATCTGGAAAAAAAAAAACTCTGGATGAACGCAGAAGAAGAAGATGATTAATAGGAAAAAGTACTAGAAAAAGGCAGCGTAAGAAAACACATGTCAGCACATGCTATTGGCACATGAACTGATCTTTACAAATGGAAAATGGGAGCTGCAGAAAGGCATGACTGCACGCTGCAAGTTAGCAAGGTGCTTTTATGATGATGATAACCTTCTCAACTCAGAGATTTGGATAAATATTTTACAGCTTGAGGCATGAAAACTAACCATGACTTGGTTTTGAACTAGTCACAATAGCCATGGAGGCCATACTGAGTATTATCTTCTTGTGCTTCCCATCTCCCAATGGAGCATAATCCTTCAACTAACTCCTGCCAAACCCTTGGTGGACTTCTTCATGATGGGTTGCATTTTGCAGCTCAAGTTTTCTAAGGAATGAGGTAGCCAGACTCATGCCAACCCTCCTAAGTTGCCTCTTATGACATGCAAAGGAGGTTACAGTGTTACTATTCACTGTTTCCCTTAAGGGCCTCAGTAACACATGGGTGGAATCTTATCTAGACCAGTCGTTCTCAACCAGTGGGGAATTCCCCCCAAGGGGGGAATTTTAGGTTTTTTTTTTTTTGGGGGGGGGGGTGGGGGGGGGAATTAAGACCACAGACTGGCGGACTCAAAATGACTTCAGGCACAATATCCTGGTTTTCTATTGAGCGTTTTGTTTGATGAAGCACAATTTTCTGGCATTCTGGTGTCATGTATTAAGTGACAATTCTTTGACATTTTACTACACTATAAAATTAATCTGTGCATGTAAAGGGTATGTACAAATATGGAAGAAAATAAGGACTTTCAGTATTATAGGCATGTTATTTTGAATGGATGCACCCTTTGAGACTGACAATTTTGGAAAGGGGGAATTCTTCTTTCGTTCGCTGGAAAAGGTAGGGGGGGGGGGGGAATGACATTCTGACATATGGTGAAAGGGTGCTTGGGCCAAAAAAGGTTGAGAACCACCGATCTAGACCCTCATAAATGATACCAGCAGATGTGCCTACTGTTGTCTGACCAGTGTACTTACGGATACAGTTCTGTTGGGTAGCATCCCCATAGTAGCCAAGCTGACAATGCTCACAGGCAAAACCTTCAGAGTTGAACAAGCACTTTAGGCACTCTCCGGTGGTGCCATCACAGCTGCCAGGGTCACTGGGGTTGATGTTGCCATTACAGGTGCAAGGCTGACATGTCCCATCAAGTTGAGTAGGTGCCCCGTAATAGTTTTCAATACAGCTATCACAGTTAAGTCCTGCGAAACACAGACACATTGTGACACATGAACTTGTGAAGGGATATATAACAGAGTGTATGTGTAGATAGGGTTAGCTTACATAAACAACAATTGTGGGATGAGGTTTTACCAAAGCAGTAACCTTTTACAGTTTATATTATTTCCAACTGCCACAGGATTTTGATTATGCACAAAATGTGCACACGACCTTCTCTTATTTTTTTCCACCTTGTCTGAGAAGAAGAGGATTCTGATGAAATATCTGGAAGTCAAAGACAGGTACATAATGCAGAAGTTCTTTTTCTTAAAAGGAACATTTTTTCATTATAGATTATGGCACATCTTGAGCATTCTGGGCAGACACTAGTCTGTGGGACATCCTGGGCAGACATTGGTCTGTAGAACATCCTAAGTAGATACTAATCTGGGGGACATCCTGGGAAAGCACTATTTTGTGGAGCATCCTGGGCAGACACTGCATGATATCCTGACAGAAACCTTTCAGTCAGACATCCTTGACAAGCACTTGTCTGGGGGACATCCTGGGCAGACACTAGTCTGGCCAATGAAGGGTGGATCCTTGATTCTTCACTCTAATAAATGACTGCAATATGTCCATGCTACAAGAAGCCTCAACAATTCCCCACTATAATGTTATACAATCAGCACCTTGGTCTAACATCCAGAACATAGAGTGCACTAGAATGCTTGAACGAGTGTGTTGCTCTACTACCCAGATGGAACTTAAGTCATCACCTGGTCTCTCCAATGTTAGTTGCATGTCCTTTACAGGAAGTTGCAATCAACCCCAGCATTTATTTGCCGTTTGTGATTTATTAGACAAATTCAGCTCAGTAGTCTGCCATTGCTTTCTGAACAGCTGACATCTCATACTATTGAATTCAACACAAATCAGTCTTCTTCCAAATCACTCATGGCTGATTTTGAAAGCTCGTATTTTGGGGAATGATGAAACTGCACATTTCACTATCCCCTGAGCCACAGGTTGACACAGCCTAAACTTTGGACCAGGAAATGTCTTGGGAAGCAGAGGCAGTCAGCGTGATACTGGCAACATCACCCTTGAGTGCTGATTGGTCTAACAATATGTGTATCATATGCCCAAAAAGCCTTTAAAGTTAGTTGCATATCCTTTACAGGATGTCGCAGTCAACCCCAGCATTTTTGGCCATTTGTGATTTCTGGGCAAGATTACATTCAGTTGTTTGCCACTGCTTTCTGAATGAGTGGCACTCAACACCATTGTATGAAAATCAACACAAGTCGGTCTGCTCCCAAATCACCTGCAGCTGTGTTTCAAACACAATATGCAAAATTACGAATTGCGTTCATAACCAATTCGCCAATTAGCCAGCCAAATAAGGCATGTAAAAAGGGTCCTTTATTTGTTTTTTTATTGACATTACACAAAAATGCTGTGGATCTTCCAGAAACCATTGAATTATAACTTTCTGTATCACTCTGCAAGGAACATACACTGATTTAAAAAAAAAATACCTGTGTAACCAGGGCGACAGTTACAATAGACATCTAGTGTCCGAGGATTAAAATCACATGTGTCTGCATGCTGCACAAGACTGGTGGGTCCTCCCGGACACATGCAAGGCCTGCAGGGAATCTTCATGCCCACCCTGGGATTACCATAGTAGCCTGCCTTACATCTAGTGAAAGACATTACTCAATTGTTAGAACACTGAGGAACTCACACAAGCTTCACTGAGATCAGAAATATTGCACAGAAAATACAATCAACATTTGTGCTACATTTAAACAATAACAATGCTATGTAACTTTGACATGTTTTCTTATTCCGCTTTTTATTTCCCCTTGAGTCACAAGCTTTCAATTAGCTCATGCCAAGTCCCTACCCTTTGCCTTTGTTTAAGTTACTTTCAAGGCTATTATTATTAATATTTGCATTCTGTATCTCAAAATTTCATTTTCTTGGTGCATGCAAATATCCAAATTAATTATGTTATAAATTTATTTAATATCAATGTGTGTCTGTCTTCTATTCAAAGCTAACACTCTATATTCACTTCTTGTTTCACTAGAATGTGCCTAGTTTTGCTACCACAAGTTCCACACTGATGGTACTGCCAAACTGATGAAATCCTTGTTTTATGCAAACCCTAGCTAATGAAAGTTTGGAATTAACTGTTAACAATGTTTGTAGTTCATGCTTTTAGTCTGTAACAAGAATTATTTAACAAAACAGTTGAGGATTTTCTAACATTTGTACTACATTTTCTTTCTCTCACCTTCTCGAAAAAAAAAAATTTCAAGTTAAAAATCTACCCAAAGTATTTCAGGATCCTTCGGCGGTGCTACGGAGTTCGTGCACTGAGCTGAGTTTCTCCAGACTCAGGTTTGAGTTAGGAAGAGAACGGAGCACTTATGGGTTACACCCGTGTGCTGTGATGTTGATCCATCGATTAAACTAAACTAAACTAAACTCTCTCTCCTTCTGTCCGACTCTTCTGGGAGGAGTGTGCTACTCCTAATTATGTACCATCTGGCTCAGAGGTCAGTGTGTTTGACTTTGGCATTGCATTGCTGCACCCTTTGATGCCTCTAGACTGATACAATCCGAGGTAACAGGCTCTATCCACCCCAAGGTAGACTTTCTTCCCCAACAATGTTGCCGTGACAGCAGCCTTACCATTTGTAATTGTAAACTTTGGTGGGATTTTTGACGTGTACAATTAGAACATGGGATTTCCTGTTGTTTGCCTTATCTGAAAAAGACAGGTTCATTTCACTACCTAAGAGATCATGGCATACAAGACCAGAACCAGGTTTCATATTGGCCAAGACTTTGGGACACCTCTTTATGGTTCGGCCTACCCACAGATTGACTTTCTTGTTTACCATGTTCCAAGTATCAGTATGCCTCTCCACAGATGTGAAGTTCCAGTTCTAGTCTTACACACTCCGCTGGCTCCTGAACTTGAAGAGGGGAAAGAGAACTCTGTCACTCAGTCCACATGGATATGGAGATTTAGTACACAGTCTCCACACCAACCTTATTCAGATAAATGCAAGCCCCTTTCGCAGCTCAGATAACCTGAAGGTTTAAACTTTGGACTTTGCTTTGGAGTTACAACACAGTCTTCCAGCGGATTTCAACCAACTGACCAATCAAACATACCTGTCATTTATTTCATTTGGATTCAACAGGTCCAAAATTCTCTATGCATATCAAACTTCCACTGTTTACTCGTTTCTTGAACCCCATACAAGTGGTACAGGTAATTGCAAGCCAGGTACACATACTGAAACGTGTAGTGATAGACCTTCATATATGCTAAGTCACAACATTAGGAGGTGGGATGACAAACTCTCTTTCTTGCCACCTTTCCTTCTGGAATGTCTAAAATTCATTTTATAAAACTGGTTGATTCTAGAAATGTAAAGGTCAGAAAAAAACAAAAACAAATTCCACTACCAGTGAGGATCAAACACCAAATCCCCATTATGGTAAGTGAATACACCAACTGGCTAGCATAGTTCCATGAATCTAATATATGCATATCGTAACGTGCATGGGTCTAGGCATAATGGGGATGATTGTCCTACTTAAGAATGTGAGATTTACAACAAAAGGTCATAGATGTGAAGAGGAGATTAGAGCGGATGTGACGTCAGAGAAGTCGATTAAGAAATTCCAAAACTAAGGTGGGCCTGAACCAAAGGGAGGATATATCACACAGATGTCAGTCGAAGTCATGTATGCAGAGAATAAACGTGATAGCTCAGTAATGTTAGATTGTTAGAACATGTACGGGGTTAAGAGGGAATCACTAATAAGATGCGAATATGTGATAGGAAACCCAGAAACAAAGAAGAATTCTAAATGTAATTTTCATGGGAAATGATAAGTGGGATCAGGGGGGTTAAATGGTGTTATTGGGAGGTCCCAAGAAAAAGTGGATAAGAAGACAGACTGGGAAAATACGGGTAGTGGATTCTGGGGCTAAGGGAAGAAATTTAGCCCAGTTGTAGAGTTGAGTCAAGTCAAGGAGACTTAACGGGGATTCAGAGTTGAGTTGTGGCGGGGTTAGAGAGAGAACTCCGCCTTGTGCTTGCAGTGAGGGTAATTCTGGGGCTAAGTATTGGAGACTTAGACAGGCTGTCAGCGGCGAGAGTGTTTGAGGCTACGTTCAGGATACTAGCCAAGTAGTCTGTGTCGGGACTGAGGAGGAAATCTCAGCCGAGATCATACTGTGCGACAGTTCTCTGAATGTGCTGTAACTGTGCCGATGCAATATATGTGGATATAGTTCTAAGCTGAAGTGTTCTTGAGTAGTGTATCATCATTTGTGTTCCTATTAAAAGATCATGTCCGCCGCCTGGTGTTGATTTATCGTTGTTGATCAGTCATCCAACACAACATTCACACATACATCCTCTAGACAACTATAGCCACTTCTCTATGTCAATCATAACTTGTGACACATATCTCTTGCTGTGTTTCCTGGTTGCCGATGAAGATTCAGTCGTTACAAAATGCTGTCCAAAGACCTTTCATCTGTTTTCCTTTGAAACTGTGTGTCATCCTATACTGTTAGGATCCTGCCTTATTAGATTTGCGTGTGTTAGACTGAGAAAGTGGGGGATTACATATAGTGTGAGAAAGGACCGAGTCACGAGGGATATGTGAAACATGGAACGAGAGTTAATTGATAGAAAGTATTTTGCAAGAATTAATTAGTCTGGGAATGTTTCTGTGACACCACCTAAAGGGTAAAGACAGAGGCATACACAACTAGTTAATGCTTCAGGAATGACCGGCTTAAAAACACTTTGACATATGCTGAAGGAGAATGAATATCTACAGAATTCATTGAAGTGTTACAAGTAAATTAATAACAATAACAATATGAAGCTTTATCTCTGAATAGTTCAGAAAGAAAAATTCCCTCTCCATTAGAGCTCTTGGTAAAACTTAATTGTTTCCAATTGCAAATAGTCCAATTGAACAATTGAACATAAACAAGTTATTGAACAAAGGTGAGCTACCAACCTCTCACAGAAGCTGCCGATGGTAGAGTTCTGACAGTTGATGCAAACCCCAGTCAGTGGGTCACAGGTGTCAGCATTTTCATTACACTGGCATGGGCGACACTGGGGGAATCCCCAGAAACTCACTCGGCACTGATCACAAGCTCGGCCAGCTACATTCTGGATACAGGTACACGCACCCGTCTGCTCATTACAGAAGTTGTCTCGTGATCCAATTTCATGACAATTGCATGCTGAAATATCACCATAAAACTATGCATCATGCAATATGCTTCATTTTGATCAATCCAGAAATTAAACCATATTTTCTGTTTTACAAGATACCATTTGACAATTTCAAAATATAATGGTGTCTTCTGAGAGTGCGTGTTAGCTTACTGCTACAATCACATAAATTCATTCAGTACGTCAAAATATTACAATCAAAGTCAGAATTCAGGCATACAAAGGTTAAAGGATCAATTTCACCAGGTTTATTCTATAAGTGGCTTGGGCTCTCTCCGTTGAATGACAAACCTCCAGGTGACAGCATCGTCCAAAGGACAAACTCTGACATTCCAGCGATGACCACCAGGAGTCTCTGGACAAATTTGCACTTATGGTCTGAACAGTCTGAAAATGACCCCATGACCTTCAGAGCATGAGGCAGACGGTTGGTCATGGAGACCCCATTCATGCATACATGTAATACTCTTTTAAATGTTTAATCATACCTACAACCCTGACAATCTTTGAAAACAAAGCAGAAATTAATTCCCATCCAGAGTGAGCTTACATTGTCAGATTAATCTCTCAGTCCTCAAATATCATTCTTTTAAATAGTTAATTTCTTATTCATCAAGTGTCATTCTTTAATTGCTATTTCATCATTCCTCAGGTATTATTCTTTTCAAACTGAAAATCAATTTAACAAATGAAAATCTTAGTAGACAAAAAGCACAAATTTTAATGTAAATATTTCTGCTACAAACAAATCAGACTTATCCTTCTTTCCATCCATGCTTTGCCTTTCGGTATAAAGTTAAAAAGAGACATTTGGTGAGAGTTCTGGTGTGTGCTTCATGCACGGTGGTATTTGAAACCTTGGATATTCCATCAATCCATCATTTCTGGGACAAACTCTCCTGTTGTTTCCATGTCTTAAAACTAGTTTTTTTGTGGAGCACTTTTGTGGCAAGCTTGTTATATGGCTAAACCATCTGATTTGCTGTTGTTGTTTTTTAAATATAGTCTAACACTGGTGCTATCCATACGTGCTTCTTGATATTATTGTTTCTGATTTTGCCTCTTCTCATTACTTTAAGAATTTATCAAGGCATTTTATTTCTGTTATTTGTCATCTTACACATAACCACCTGTTTATGAGATACGCAGAAGTGTCAGCTTTACATGTAGGAATATTTGCAATTACGTTTTAAAAAAAGAGATATCGTTTTAAAACTACCATTCTTTTTCTTTTGTTAGCTTGAAATTTGTCTATATCTGCAATGTTGTCTCTTGTATACATTTTACTGTCTTTTTAGTTCTAAAACGTCCATGGCTACAATGAAAAATATGACTGTGTTTTGTGTATTTCACTTGCAAGGATCCATTTACACTGTTTCAATATATGTTGAATGTTTCTGTAGTATTTACCTTATGAGCTACAGTGAAATTTTCCAGGCAATAAATTTAGCAAATTATTGTTTCTATCTTCAATATTCAAATATTTCTTCTTTGATTTATTGTTTTGACAGTACGATGGTTGGTAGGAAAACTTGATGAGTGCTCTTTTAACATCATCTCTGGCATGGTTGTTCTACGATATTGCCAACTTCTGCCCTATAATTTGATTTGCAGTGATGCATCTCTGATCAATTTCTGCTGCCATTCTCCCATTGGATGATGATATACTTGCCAAGTATTTGAAATGTTTTTGATTGTATTAATTGTTTGTTTTCTGTGACAATCTTATGAGTAGTTTCTATTTCTTTACATGCGATGGTCATTAACTTCTGTTTTCTATGATTTAAACAAAAAATCTTCAATGAAAAAACCTTAATACTTATTATGTTAAGTTTTATATACGGAACTTACGTATGCAGCCAGTTGGGCCGAATCCATAGGTGCCTGGTGCGCACTGGTCACAACGCCTTCCAACAACATTGGGCTTACACTCGCACTGTCCACCACTTGGGTTACATTCTAAATTGACCGAGCCAGTCCGATCACAGTCACAATCTAATAGAGATGGAAAATCAATGAAGCACCCGTAATTGAGACTTAGTTGGGATTGTAAGTATTAACTTCTCTTAAATAAAATCAATATAACATTTCCCGTAATGACATGGTTTTAACAGATACACCGTAACATATATGAATTATGCAAATTAATATTAGAGTAAAATTTGCTTTATAATTTACTTTAAAATAACAGTAAGACATTAAAAGTAATGATAGATACAATTTTAGGATTTTTCAACATGATTTCTATCGTGGAAATGTAACCATATGTATAAAATCTGCCAAGTGGGAACAGCGGTGGCGTGGTGGCCAGATGCCGACCTGCCAGCCTGGTGGTCATGTGTTTGATTCACATCAGGGAGGATTCTAATTTGTTTAATTGATGCAGGCTCCTAGGTCGACCCAGCTTAAACTGGTACCAGGAAATGTGGAAAGTAAAAGCAGTTGACATGATAATGAGCACATCATCCATCAAGTGTTTGACTGGTCTATACAAATGTGGGTGCAGCACCACATATCCAATACGCTTTAAAGCGAGTAAAAGGGTCATGGACTTTGCTTAACCTATTAAGTCACGCAAAAACTCAGGACAATAACTTTTATGAAATGCTTCTTTTTGATATTTCCAACTGTAAGGACAAGCTTGTAACAAAAGTTATTGAAAAATGGATAAATAAAAACAAATAACATAATGAAAAATACACTGACGTTAAAGCTGTTCTAAACAAACTAGAAATGAAACGAGGCAAATAAATCACATAATGGTAAGTACATAACATATTTTGGATGCATAAATAGAGAATAAGCTGCTGGAAACTATGCCTGAGGAACAGATGAAAGACAAAGAAGCAAGAGGATAACAGTTCACGTAGGTTAGTTACTTGCATATTTTTTACAGGACATCCCAGTAAACCCCAGCATATTTTTGCTGTTTACAACTCTTTAGCAAGTTTATGTTCAGTATTTTGCCACTGCTTTCTGAACGACTGGCACTCATACCATTGTATGAAAAACCAAAACAAGGTGATCTGCTGCCAAATCGCACGACAGCTGTGTTTCCAACACGATATGCAGGATTACAAATTGTGTCCATAACCCCTTCACCACATAGGTAGATAACATTAAAAGATACACTGGGATCCTCATCAAATTGGAACCCTGATAATTTTCATAGTTTGTAGGAAAATGTCCATGAAGGAAAGGGAGCAAGCAAGGGAACTGACCACTCTTCTTTCCCTCGCTTACAATTTGTCTACAACTGCAATGTTGTCTCTTGTATGAATTTAAATTCAGTGGTCCATGGTCTTTAACTTCCATTATTGGATATAGGCCAAAAGGTTTGCCTAGATATGCCGTATTTTGGGTGGTCTTGGAGTATGTGATTTGCTTGCTGTCTGAGGTGACAGTCCACACTGCACAAGGCTGATTCGCCAATCTTGAATTTTGTATACAGGTGGTTGCATAATCTATTGTGTCCTGTTCGCAGGCATACAATAATGATTTGTTCTGATCTGTCCATAAGGTCTTGGTGGCTTTCTGGCTGATTTGATAATTTTGTACACATGTGGTTGCATAATCTATTGTGTCCTGTTCGCAGGCATACAATAATGATTTGTTCTGATCTGTCCATAAGGTCTTGGTGGCTTTCTGGCTGATTTGATCATTCTTTTCTTTTGATGGTATGTAACGGGTACATCAGGTTGTTCTTCTATTGGTCCTTCCTTAGCTAGTCAATCAGCTCTCTCGTTTCCAGGTACTCCACGGTGAGATGGTATTGACCCACGCTATCTAATTATACTGTGGCCTAGACCATGTGAAGGCCTGGTACTTCACACCCCAACATTATTATCTCCCATGGGACAACCTGTCGCAGTCATACAGCACAAAACAATGGTTTAGTAAATGAGCGACTGCATATATCACCGCAGCCCCTTAAGATTGTAATAGAGGTAAAAAATGAATATCACACAATAACCTCAAAACATCTTCAACCCTTTAAAAGTGACAGTGGTGTACACAAATCTACTATTTCCTTCTGTTGTCTTTTATTCCAACCAACTCATGCCAAGCCCTTTATAGACTGTTCTTGATTGGTTGGATTTTGTAGCAAAGTTTTATATAGGTTGAGGAAGCCAGTTTCATGCCAACCCTCCTTAGATACTGCTAACAACATGCATGGTAGGTTACAGTGTTACTCTTCTTTGCTTCCTTTATGGGCCTGGGTAGCATGGTAGACTCATTCAGACATTCACAGCAATTTCCAGTCCTGCAAACTTCATTCAATTTGAGTACCCTACACCAGAGTATCATTGTATATAATATTTTATACTTTATTCTTACTGCAACTGTTTCTATGTTCAGATATGTTTAGGTAGCTTATCACTAAGCAACTTTAAATTATTGGTAAATCACTTTACAAGAGTAACACTCTCATCATCATCATCATCAAGTGCCGTGCCGGCTGGCATAGGCGTTCATGGCTCTCCACAGATCTCGGTCTTTGGTGCTCTGGATCAACTCTGCTGATGATATTCCTCCACGCCACCGTCTCAATCCGTCCAGCATCATTTCTCTTGGTCTACCTCTGCCTTTCTTCCCCTCGATCTTTTCAGTTCGATATTCCACTCTATATATAAATATTTATTGTTAATTCTGTTTTGCAGTTCTCTAAGATTGTCTACTTTAATATGGTGTTTTTTTTAAAAAAAATGCCTCAGGTTCATACATTTGTTCACATATTTTATTTGTGGACTACTTTGCCGTTTACATTTCTCGCAATCTAGTAAATAAGCCTTACAATGAAGTTTTACCAAAGATCTGCATAGCTTTATATTACTGATTGTGTTATATCAACTCAGTCCAATTCTATGCAGGAATGTGCTAATGTACTCAGATTTCTAATCAATAAAGGAGAACTGATTTATCAAAAGAGTTAAGTATTGAAATTTATTACTAGTCCTAATTTCATTTTAATTTCCACATATTTTCTTTTACTATATTAGTGACGCCAGTCTCCCCTCCCTAAGGGGTTGCGGATGGGATTCGTAAGCCCATTCACCTGCGTTCGAAACACAGCTGTGACCAATTTGGCAGCAGACCGCATCGTGCTGGGTTTTAATGTGTTGGCAAGGAGCCGGTTGTTCAGAAAGCAATGGCAAACTACTGAGCGTAAACTTGCCAAGACATCAACAATAGCAGTAAAATGCTGGCATTGACAACGATGTCTTGTATATAGAAAATGCCACTTCTTCTTCTTCTTCTTCTTCAGCATTCCGAGCCATTGAGGTTCTTTGCTGCAAATACAATCTGTCTCCATTTGTCTCTCTGGTGGACCTTCTCTTGCCAGTCGTTGATTCCAAGTGCCTGTAGGTCTGTGTGTATATTATCTCTCCACCGCCTTCTTGGTCTACCTCGGGGTCTACGGTCATTTATTTCCTGAGTGTAAGCGAGTTTTGTTTCCCTATTATCTTCCATTCTTTCTATATGCCCCAGCCATTGTAGTCTATTAGCCTTCATGATACCAGTGATTAGCGGGGACTTAAACAAATCATAAATGTCTTTGTTACTTCTTCTTTTCCACTCTCCACTTTGTGTATCCCTAATGGGTCCAAAGATGCGTCTTAAAATTTTGTTCTCAAAGGTTTGTAACAAGGCTTCGTCTCCTTTCGTTGTACTCCAGGTTTCAGAGCCATACAGCACAACTGGTCTGATCAGTGTTTTGTATATTGTGATTTTGGTGTTACGAGATAGCGCCTTTGATTTTAGTAGATGTTGTAGTGCATAGTATATCTTATTTCCAGAGTTGATTCTAGTTTGTATTTCTTCCCTTATGATGTTGGAGCAGTTGAAGATTGTACCCAGGTATTTGTATGTTTCCGTTCTTTTAATGGTCATATTATCTATCTGTATGTGGCCAGAGTTTTTAGCCATTCCGTCTCTTGAAATTACCATATATTCTGTCTTATCTTGGTTGATAACCAGCCACACACAAAAAAAATAAAATATATATATATATAAGAAACACTATCACATAGAGCAAGCTGAGAACCCACCAATGGCTCCATTGTGCAGCACTGCAGAAATTGAGAATGTATGTCGCTGGCATTGTTCTGGCAATGAAGACTTCAGGGATGGATACTGCATGATATCACAACGGTTGTACAAGAACTCATTCTTCATATACTCAGGCAGACCCGGACCTTGGTAGATTGGAATGTAGTCCGAATTTGGCACCACTAAAATCTGCAAGAAGAATGTTTTTTTATTAAACTTAGGGATAATTTCAAACAGGACTATTTGCCACTGATATGAAATGTAACAAACATATTACCCATTAGAAAAAGTAAATCAACGAAAACGAGAAGTACAACTGGTAAGAAGTTTTACTAGAAAACAATCGCAAGTAATAAAACTGATGATGTTGCTACAGCCTTCATCAGCATACAGGCAACAGACATTGATACTACATACAATATATATATATATATATATATCATCATCATCAAATGCCATGCTGGCTGGCATGGGCGTTCATGACTTTCCACAAATCTCAGTCTTTGGTTTTCTGGATCAACTACGCTGATATTATTCCTCCATGCCACCGTCTCAATCTATCCAGCATGATGTCACTAGGTCTACCTCTCCCTCTCTCCCCCTCTATCTTTCCAGTTGTCACGATGTTCTCCAATGCCTCTCTTCTCATCACATTATATATATATATATATATATATATATATATATATATATATATATATATATATGAAACCGGTCTCCCTGGTCTAAAGGTTACATGACTTTTTCCGTAATCTTGTATATTCTCGTCAGTAACATGACGTGTGCGAGAATTGGTAGCGGTTCTCTCCGCGTCTGTAACTTACGTGGTATGTGAGCCAGTCACTCAGGAAGCAATGGCAAACTACTGACCGTAATCTTGCCAAGAAATCAAGAATCAGCTGAAAGAGGATGATGTTGGCAGCGATTTCCTGTAAAGGATATGCCGATATATATATATATCTTATATATAAAAGGCAATCTCCGTCTGTATGTATGTATGTATGTCCTTTATGCGTTCGCGAACGGTCCATCCGATTGAGATGAAATTTTCTACACGTCTTCCTTTCATTCCCGCGCTGCCAACTGTCATAGTTTTTTTTTCTTCTTCCTCCTCCTCCCTCCTCCCCTAATACGTACGTAAATATATGATGATGATGATGATGAAAGAATCCCCGAACCACAACGCTAGGAAAAGAGAAGAAAATGACGTGACTACACAGAATCGCCACACCGCGATCATCATCATCAAGTGCCGTGCCGGCTGGCGTAGGCGTTCATGGCTCTCCATAGATCTCAGTCTTTGGTTTTCTGGATCAACTCTGCTGCTGATATATATGCCTCCATGCCACGGCAATATCAATAACAATTCATCTTTTTATGTGTAAGGAAGTTATCTACAGTCGTGTAGAAGGGAAGAACAATCAATGGAAGGACCGAAATCACAGAACCTAGACGAGTATGAATTCGGAATGGCAAACTCCCTCCTCCTCCCTCTTCCTCCTCCTCCCTCCTCCTCTCTCCGCCTCCCTCCTCCTCCTCCCTCAGCCTCCTCCTGCCTCCCTCTTCCTACTCCCTTCTCCTCCTCTTCCTCCTCTCCCTCTTAGTACCCTGCTTCCTCTTCCCCTCCTCCCGCCTTCCTTTTCCTCCTCTCTCCTCCCTTTCCTCCCTCCTACTACTTCCTCCACATCCCTCCTCCTCCTACATCTTCCTCCCTCCACCTCCTCCTGCGTTCTCCTCCTCTTTCCTCCCTCCTCCGCCCTTTCTTCTCGGCCTATCTCTTCCTCCTCCCTCGCTCCCTTTTCCTCCTTCCCGCCACATCCTCCTCCCTCCACTCTTCATCATTCTTCCTCCTATTCGTCCTCCTCTCACCTCACTCCCTTTTCCATCCTCATCAGTTCTTCCTCCTACTCCTCCCCCTGCCTCCTCCTCTTTCCCCCTCCTCCTCCTAATCCTCATCCTACTCCTCCTCCTCCTCTCTCCGCCTATCTCTTCCTCCCTCCTCCTCCCGCCTTCCTCCTACTACCTACTTTTTCTTCTTCTTCTGCTGCTGCTGCCGCCGCTCCATTTACCCAAGTTAATTGTTGGGGGAATATGTAAAGATCTTTCAAGTGCTCTTTCTAATGCTTTTTGTAAGTTGGTCTTCGTTTATCTAAGGTTGTTCTAACCGCAACCAATAAATGATTAGACAGACAGACAGACAGACAGACAGACAGACAGACAGACAGATAGTCGGGAACGGGAACTTATATGAATTAAATGAGATGCTCCCCATCAGGGGCTGGGCGAAGCCGGGCTGGGTCGGTCAGATAGACAGACAGATAGACAGACAGATAGATAGTCGGGAACGGGAGCTTATATGACTACTTATATGAATTAAATGAGATGCTCCACACCAGGAGCCAGGCGATGCCGGGCAGGGTCAGACAGACAGACAGACAGTCAGGAACGGGAACGGGAGCTTATATGACTACTTATATGAATTAAATGAGATGCTCCCCACCAGGGTCTGGGCGAAGCCGGGCCGGGTCTGCTAGTATATATATAAAAGAGAATGTTTGCGTCTTTGTGTCTTTGTTTGTGTGTCCTTTATGCGTTCCTGAACGGTCCATCTGATTGAGAAGAAATTTTGTACAGATGTTCTTCTCACTCCCGCCGAGCCAACTGGCATAGTTATTTAGTTGAAAAACAGTTATTTACGTAATAAATCAACATTAAAAGGAAAGACGTCTAATTAAGGGGACTTAACAACAAAAGTTATATCAAGGGACATTACTTTTAGTAACATTGCTATATTATATTATTTAAATAATTGTTGTATTTTTCTTAAAGTTTTATAAAATGTTTAAAGAAGTTATCTACAGGCATATGCGTTAAAAAAGATGATAAACACTTTAAGGCATCTTCAAAGTTTTCGTAAAAATAATGGATCTATTTTAGATACGTGAACATTTTCGAACCCATTTTTCCCGCAACGGGAACGGGAAAGGGCTGAACATATACTCTGTGCACCACAGTCGTATCTGCTATAAACAAAGTGATAAAAACTTTAAGGCATCTTCAAAGTTCGTAAAAATAATGGATCTATTTTAGATACATTACAATTTTCTAACTCTGAACAATATCATCGCAGCTACAATTTTAAGTGTGAAATTTAAAGGAGAAGATGTACTGTTGCCTCGCATCCCAATGATTCCAACAGATATGCCAGTCGAATTCAAACGTCTGCAGTAGATAGATGGATAGATAGATAGATAGATAGATAGATAGATTAGATAGATAGATAGATAGATAGATAGATAGATAGATAGATAGGGAGGGAGAGAGGGAGGGAGGGAGAGACGGCTGGATGGACAGGCAGGCAGACAGGCAGACAGACAGAGAGATACATAGAGAGGAGCGGCTGGCCGAGTGGCTAGAACGCCAGACTCCCATTCGGGAGACCCGGGTTCGATCCCCCGGTAAGGTATGGGATTTTTTTCTGTCGCGGGCAAAAAGAAAATAAATTCTAAACTGCACAGTTCATGGCGACTGCACTAGCCAGGCAGCCTTAATTCCTCAGGCTCAAAGATCCCTCTGCCATACACCACAAGGTACTATGTTGGCAGTCAATGACTGTTATAGATAGATCCCCGCCAGGGGCTGGGCGAAGCCGGGCCAGCTAGTATATATATATAAAAGTGACTTAGCTAGTGTTTATTCTGCCTGAATGTAATCTGTACAGAGCTACTGGGAAACATTGTTTATCATGTATTAACAATCAGTGATCATTACAATCATTAACTCTTAGTATACAGAATTGTTTGATTAATTAATTAGAATCAACATTATATTCAGGACACACACATGTGTGCTCTGTCTCATCAGAGCTAAGGATAAGGAAGCTGATTGTAACTATCCAATTAATTTTCAGCATTCTTCTATAAAATCATATCTCCAAGGCTTCTGGAGATGTTTTGCCTGTTTACTAATTGTCCAGAAATCACAGTCGTATGTTAAAATTGGTTCTACTAACATGCAAGAACCCTTTTTCTTTCAAGGACAAGGACTAATTGCACAAAATCAGATAAGGGAAAATAAATAGATTCAAGCTGTGCATGTTAAAAATCCCATGTTGGTCAGAAATTGCAAAAAGTAGACCGTAAATCCACGCCCTGACAAAACTGTTAGGAAAACATATCTATAGTACTATTACTTTGAATGGAAACTGTTTACAGGAAGCAAACCTTACCCGAAGGCATACTCAAGTAAAAGACACTGATCTCCTGAGGTACATAACTACACGTGACACACTTCCCTCATTCCACACCTGTATAAACAGTATCTGAGACAAGATAACCCTGACCTGTGTGAATGCTATACAGAGGCAAACATGAAGACAACCACTGAAGGCACTTACTGAGTCAATGAGAAGTGTGGCCTCTGGATTCCTCTGGCCGGGTATATAAGTGTCAAAGTCCAGACGCACAGTGTATGTTGTGTCCCTCTCCAGGCAGGAAGGTGGTGAAACGATCTCATACCGAGCACCTTGTGTATAACATAAGTGAATATAAACAAACGGTTCTACAAATGAACAAACACAATAAGATTATGTTACCGTAAACAGGATTAATTAACTAATGTTATGTGGAGGTCAGCAAGACTGAATGGATAAGAGTGAACATTCTTAAACATCCAGTGTACTGATGCCGAGGTAGCAGGTTCAACCCCATACACCAGACATTTGGACTAACATGTTGACTTCTCGTCTTTGACTTGGGGATGTACATTACAAGTACCTCAGAAGCTGGAGCGGGTTTGCCTGATGGCGAGGGACACGTAATAGGGAAAGCTAATCCACACGCAAAAAACAGTCCCGTGCTACTAGGAGTGGCAGCACATGTATGAACGCAAAAAAAGGTTATGTAATGGTATACAGGGTTATGCAACTAGTAAGACTATTTAACTATAACATGGATTGTGCAACTAATAAAACTATTTAACTATATAATCGATTATGCAACTGCTCATATACAGGATTAAGCAAATAAAAGATTATGTATTTGTATACTGGATTGTACAACTAATAAGATTATGTAACTGTACTGGTGACAACTGGCAAGATTCAGGGGCAAAGAGCAAGGGGAAGGCAGAGAAGTATTGTTTGCTTCCCTCATCAGCCCCAATAACACACTGGCAGTATATTGGATTATGCAACTAATAAATTATGTAACGATACGCTAAATTGTGCAGCTAATAAGATTATGTAACTGTACTACAGGAGACAAATGAACATCGTAAACTGATTAGAGAAATTAGACGTAGACAGTCAAAATTTTTTGGACATGTTATGAGAAGAAATGGATTGGAGAACTTAATGACAACTGGCAAGATCGAGGGGAACAGACCAAGAGGAAGACCGAGAGGAAAATACCTGGATGGCTTGGCCACATGGCATGGACAAGACAGGAACACTGAGCTGATCCACGACACTGGTGATCGAGTGAAATGGCGAGTCATGACCGCACACGCTTTCCGGCATGACACATGATTGATTGATTGACACTGGATTATGCAACTAATAAATTATGTAACTATATATTGAATTATGCTAGTCAATTATATAACTATACACTGAATTGTGCAGCTAATAAGATTATGTAACTGTACGCTGGTGTATGCAACTAATAAATTATGTAACTATATATTGAATTATGCTACTATTCAATTATGTAACTATACACTGAATTGTGCAGCTAATAAGATTATGTAACTGTACGCTGGTGTATGCAACTAATAAATTATATAACTATATATTGAATTATGCTACTAGTCAATTATGTAACTGTACACTGAATTGTGCAGCTAATAAGATTCTGTAACTGTACACTGGATTATGCAACTAATAAATTATGTAACTATATATTGAATTATGCAACTAATAAATTATGTAACTATATGCTAAATTGTGCAGCTAATAAGATTATGTAACTGTACACTGGATTATGCAACTAATAAATTATGTAACTATAAACTGAATTATGCTATTAGTCAATTATGTAATTGTACACTGAATTCTGCAGCTAATAAGATTATGTAACTGTATGCTGGTGTATGCAACTAATAAATTATGTAACTATATATTGCATTATGCTACTAGTCAATTATGTAACTATACACTGAATTGTGCAGCTAATAAGATTATGCAACTAATAAATTATGTAACTATATATTGAATTATTCTATTAGTCAATTATGTAACTATACACTGAATTGTGCAGCTAATAAGATTTACACTGAATTATGCAACTAATAAATTATGTAACTGTATATTGAAGTATGCTGCTAGTCAATTATGTAACTCTACACTGAACTGTGCAGCCAATAAGATTATGTAACTATACACTGAATTATGCAACTAATCAATTATGTAACTATACACTAAATGTTGCAGCTAATAAGATTAACCCTTTACCGGGCAAAACATCCAGGAATGTTTTTACCTCCGAACGGGCAAACCGTCCGCAGGCGTCCGTGACTATTATGCATTGTAAAAATGCGATCTCTCAGCTTTCCAAGACTTCCAATTGTCTACTTTCGGTTTCACCAATAGCTTGACAACGTGGCCGCCATTTGCAAGCATGTATTATGAATTTGAACAGATGTTTTTTATAGCTTTCGGGGTTTTTACGCTTAGTTTTTCAAAATGGATTTCGACGATTCTTCAAGTGATAACCGAGATTTTCGCTGGGTTCAATTTAAGTGACATTGACGGGCACGAAGTTGACTCTTAACTGGAGCTAGATATCAGTGATCAACGTTAGAAATATTTAGCAGTCATGAGACGGACTTTAAAGAAAGTGATTATGATTCTGAAAACGTGTTTGTAAATTGCCGTTTAGATGACTGACAATCACAAACAATATGTTGTATTTTGTAAATGTTTGTGTTCATGTATGGATTACCGGCAACATTCAAGTAAGTAACATAATCTGCATGCTTTTCCCTTCATTGTGTTGTTTATTTAACTAAAAATCGGTTGACTAACACCTTATTTGTGATGTTTTTACTAACGTAACCCAAAATTTTACCGAACCTGAAAAAATCTTGCCCGTTACAAGCATCTGCCCGGTAAAAGGTTAATTAACTATAAATTGAATTATGCAACTAATAAATTGTGTAACTATACTCTGAATTATGCAACTAGTCAGTTATGTAACTATACACTGAAATGTGCAACTAATAAGATTATGTAACTATATAATAATCATCATCTATTATGCCAGGTGGCCCAGGCAATCATGCTCCTCCACAAAAATCCATCCTTTGTGTTTTTGATAATGTTCTACCTCTGATCATCTTCTGCACCACTCTTTCAAAGGATCCTGCAATTTCTTCCTCTAATACCCTCAATCTTGGCAGCTGTCAAAAGCCTTCTCCAGACGCTTTCATCCCATAACATCTTGTCCTTATGTAAGTATCCTAATGTCATTGTGACTTAGTCTCTTGCAGTCCTTGAATATTGGTCTTCTTAGCTGTGCATGGGATTGCTAACATTTCATATGGAACCACAATGTAACTGTATACTGGCTCCAATTCAATCCCAGTACTGTCAGAATTCATACCACCACCACCACCACCACTAATTACCATCACCGCCAAGGTTTATTTATTTTTTTTTAAAATTTCTGAAATCACGACCATTGACGCTAACATAAAATTAATGTTGTCAAGATTTTATGCCACGGTATTTCTTAACATGACAGATATGTCAGTGTAGTTGATAGATAGCTATGCAGAAAATATCGTAAGCGTGGTCGGACGAGTGTTGGATGCCTGTGTTCATTGACGCCAAAAAGGAAAAGACTGACCATCTATTTCTCCAAGCTCCCTTGCCCACATGAGATGGTCCTATCACATGACAAGACTCATAGCAGGTTTGCTTCTGGACTCTTCCCCCCCAGTATTTCTTATCTTGGGGATCTTTTCTTGATTTCTCTGATTTTTACAAACAGAAGAGGAGCAGCTGGTCGTGTAGGTAGAATTCTGGGCTCGCCTATGGGAGACCTGGGTTCAAATCCTTGGTAAGGTGTGAATATTTTTTCTGTCGGGGGCAAAAAGAAAACCCTAACCTGCAGTTTGCGGCGACTGCACTAGCCAGGCGGCCTTAATTCCTCAGGCTTAAGACCTCTGTCCTAGGTACTATAGACAGTAGATGACAGTGAAAACAGAATATACACACATATGTTTATAACACTTTGAAGATGTCAGTGTTTGCGAACCCATCAAAATAATTAAATAATATTAAATCATTGCATCAGAATCTGCTCATGTTATTTAACCATCTAGTCATGATGTTACCTGGTTGCAGAGAGACTGACTTAAGATCATCCCGGGGACTGAATTCACCACAAAGACCATCTGGATCAACCTGTCCTGGTCTAATCACAGTCACTCGAACATCACGGAAGATTTCTGGCATCTTCATTAGGAACAAGCAAACACACATGTAATAATATCAGATGTAAATTGATTCATTTTTGGTAATATAGTTATTTAGGTAGCAGTAAGACAAAAATGGGGGAACAGATAAAGATAAAATAAGAATACAGAAGGCAAGAAGAGCTTTAATAGCACTAGGAAATATATGGAAGTCAAAAGAAATTGAACTTAGCACCAAACTTAGAATACTGAATTCTTACATTAAATCAGCACTACTGCATGAATCAAGTCATGAGGTGAAGAAAAGACGCTGGCGGTGGGCAGGATATACACTGAAAACACTTGAGAACAGTATAACTAGAGAGGCCTTTGTCCATATAGCAAAAGAAATAGAGGAAGACCTAAAATACACGGAGAACAGGGGTACAGAGAGACAGAAATGAATGTTAGTGTGAGGTGATTGACGACCTATGCCCTAATGGGGAGGTAAAGAGGAAAGAAGAAGAAGGCAGGAATGGGTACATCCTATCAACCAAGTGCCATCTCCACCATAGAGGCTGGTCACAATGGATCTCAAATATTCTAAAAATTATTTCTTGGTTGCCATATTGCTTCCATTGCTGTCATTGGGACCTAAAATGGTAAGGCTACAATCTTTTTTTTAAAACTAGGGTCAGCCTTTGATCTGATTGTTTCCTTATCGCACGTCATATGTGTCACTTCACAAACTGCTCGTCTGTATTGATTCTATCAACTCGTTCATGATCACAGGCTTCATGTACTAAGGATGGAGATCAACATGTAGGATCATTCAAGTTTAGCCAGTCAGCCAATACTGTTGTCCATAGTATGGCCACTGTCTCACACAAGTGGTATTCATGGAGCCATGCATGAATCAGGTAAATAGATGGCAGCCACAAAGAATTCTAACAAGTAGAATGACATTCACTACTGCAGCAGCATAGGACCTTTAGTTACTGACATGGGCTCCTAGATTGACAAAGTATAAAATTACCGGGGTATCATGTAAGAAATAAAGGTGGCTGGCATGCTATTGACATCACCACTCATCGAGTGCTAACTATCACCATATACCCAACATGCACCATACGTGAAAAAGGTTCTTTCCTTTTTGTTTTTGTAAAGTAATATAGTAACATGTTAGATTAACAAATTGCACTGGCACCTTGCCGTCTTGACAGACGATATTTTGTGCTTTAAAAAGGCATAATAACTTTTACCTATGGCAGGTAGCGAATGTGACTGATAAGGCCAATTCGTGCTGTAAATGTCCGTTCACAGTGGGTGCATGTGAACACGTGGTCATTTCCACCATCATGCACCATCTTACGTCTCACACGCTCGGTGTGTGACTTATCTGCAATAGTTTTCTCCTTTGTCTTTATTCCATTTCTGATGTTTGCCCTCCATGCAACACGTTCAGCGGCGACTTGCTCCCAATGTGCATTATCAATGCCTGTATCAATCATGTCCCGCTTACACACATCTTTGTATCGTAGTAGAGGCTGACCCTGAGATCTCTTACCCATCTGTAATTCACCAAAAAAGATGTCCTTTGGTATTCTACCATCATCCATCCTCCTAAGATGTCCTATCCATTTAAGTCTACGAAGACTGAGCATGGAATAAACTGTCACACAACCTGATCTTTCCAATACTTCAGTATTTGTGATTTTGTCTTGCCACTTAATACCAAGAATTCTTCGCAGACACAGCATATGAAAGCTGTTTAAACCTTTCTCTTGGTGTGAGTAAGTTGTCCAGGTTTCATTGCCATAAAGAAGAGTACTAAGGACACAGGCTTGATAGACAAGGACTTTTGTTTTGGCAGTAAGCTTCCTGTTCTCCCAGACTCTTTTTCTTAACCTGTTCATTGTTGTTGCTGCCTTACCAATCCGGATGTTGATTTCCTGATCTAGGGATAATTTGCTATTTACCACTGAGCCTAGATATGTAAAATGGTCTACCATCTCTAGTTCGGCGTCATCAATAAAGATTGATGGTACCCCATGTGCACCTTGTGACATAATCTGTGTCTTCTTTTTGCTAATTGTTAAACCAAATTCAGAACAAGCATTGGAGAATGCAGACAGTAGACATTGCAATTCTTCCTCAAGAGTGGGTCGTAATTGCAGCAGATTAACATCAATAGTTTAACAAATACAAGTACAGTAATATGTAGACTGACAATTACTAATACAGCAACAAGTAGATTAACAATTGCTAATACAGTAACGGGTAAATTAACATTTAGTACTACAGGATCAGGTTGACTGACACTTACTATTACAGGAACAGGTATATTAACAATTACTAATACAGTACCAGGTAGATTAACATTTACTATTACACTGAATGGGTAGTTTAACATTTACTATTACAGAATCAGGTAGATTAACAATTACCAATACAGTACCAGGTAGATTAACTTTGTTATAACATCTTCCAGTGACTAAACATTTAATACAGGGACAGATTGATGAGCATTTTCTTATACTGGCACAAATGGATTAACAATTACAGATACAGAAACAGGTAGATCAACATTCACTTATACATGAACATGTACATTAACATTTACTAATATAGGAAAAGATAGATTCACAATTACTAATACTAGAATAAATGAAATAGCAAGGACTATAGAAAGAACAACTACATTAACATTCACTAAAATATAGGTAAAATTGGAGTAACTATTAGAGTAGCAGTGAAGAAAGAGAACTGGACGATTTTCTAAAGAAGATGATCTTCATGAAGCAGGTCTGTAAACTGTGAAAGATATGTTTGGTCCACAAGGTATCAGCATAAAACAGCAGGGGAGTATCAGACATAACAACAAAATATGCAACAAAACCAATTACAGGATATAATGATATAAAGCCTGGACACAATTTGCTTTTGGTTAAACATCCTTAAAAAGATATGTTCACAAGGGTGAACTGTTTACAAATATGTAATAATTCCTACAACTGAGACAGCCAATATAGGTTCTTTCATAAAACACACTTACTGGTATACACTTCTAACTTTATATGTTTAACAACTCTAATTAATATTCTCATAATGTGACCCAATGATGTGTGTTATATGTTGTCTTTATGTGTTAGGCTTTTTCAAAACATTTAAATTAGTGTGGTCACTAATGGTATTCAATAATTGTCTCTTGAAGCACATTATTGTGGCTTCAGTGGAGTTTTCTATATATCACATTGTTAAGATAACTATGTGTTCTTGTCATTTAACATATAAGTGAACCACTTAATTTTCTTTATGACAAAAGGAAAAACCCAAACCTATAACAGACATTTAAAATAGATGTAAATAAAGATATAATATCAATAATGAAATTAACTACAACATATTACATAATGTAATCAGTTTGACTGAATCATCTAACACATGTCTGGTTTTCTATGTTTGGCCAAGCTGCCATGTTCTATCCAAAAAATATTAAACTGCATCTTTGTTATATGCCTATGTGCAGCCTTGTTTCTGAAGAATTAAATAAAGACATCATGAGTGTGTTCTGAAATTTTCTATAAAACAATTGTTTCATATTCTTTCACTTCTTTAAAATATTTAAAACATATCCACATTTCTGACAGATTGAAGAGTAAAAGATTTGTTGTCTTCATTAACTAGATAAATATGATGAACAGAAATATTAAAAAAAAAAACAAAAAACAGGGAAGGTGCCAAGTTTCAAATTAAGCTAATTCATCTGTTAAATAAATATGTTATCTTTTCACCAAAATATGTGCTTATGCAATACTGAAAACTTATATCATATATGCCGGTCTCCCTAGTCGAGGGGTTAGCAGCTTTCTCCGTAACCCCGAATACTCTCGTGGTTGACGTCAGCGCATGAGAATTGGAAGTGGTTTGAGTCGCGCCAGTGACTTATGAGAGTATGGAGCCGGTCGCTCAGAAAGCAATGGCAAACTACTGAGCGTAATCTTGCCAAGAAATCAACATAATCTGAAAGATGCTGATGTTGACAGCGATGTCCTGTAAAGGATGTGCAAAAACATTTTATATCATACATATCATTTTAACTGGAGTGATGGTTTAACATATTGCAGACACATGATATATTTTATAATGCTGCTTCTAGTTATAAATTTAGACCCTTAAGAACAATTATATTATCAGACGGAAGTGTGTGACAGAGATTTAAAGCAAAATAGGTCAAGCAACAGCTGCATTTAAAAAAAAATGAAAAGTATCTTTTCCAATAAATCACTTTAATTGAAAGTAAGGAAGACGGTACTGAAAAGTTATATAGAACCTGTTTTGCTCTATGGCAGTAAATCATACAACGTGAATGAACACATTAGGAATAGCTTGAAATCAACAGTGATTTGGCTCCTAAAACAATTGTTGCGAATACCTTACACTGTCAGAGTAACTAACAATGATTGCCTTGAAGAGACTAAATGAAAGTAGAAACATTATTTACAACTATAAGAAAGAGATCAACAGCATTCTTTGGTCATGTGATCTTCTTTCGTTCGCTTGAAATATGTCTATAACTGCAATGCTGTCTCTTGTATGAATTTAACTGTCTTTTTCAGTTCACATAAGGGTCCATAGAGTTTATCTTCCACTGTCGTCTCTCTAGGCCAGAAGGTTTGCCTAGATGTGTTATATTTTGGGCAGTCTTGGAGTATGTGCTCTGCTGTCTGCGACGCCAATCCACATGTGCACATGGCTGTTTCACCAATTTTGAATTCTGTATACATGTGGTTGCATAATCTATTGTGTCCTGTTCTGACGCGCAGAATAATGACTTGTTCTGGTCTGTCCATAACATGTAGTCATCTTGAGCAGGCCTTGGTGGCTTTCTGACTGATTTGATCATTCTTTTCTTTTGGTGGTATGTAACGGGCACATCAGGTTGTTCTTCTTTGGCTCCTTCCTTAGCCAATTGATCAGCTCTGTCGTTTCCGGGTACTCCACAGTGGGATGGTATCCACTGTATGGTGACCTTATGCTGACTGCTACGTTCAGATAGTAGTGTCCTTAGTACTGGCAATTTCCCAGACAGGAGCGCCTCAAGTACTGAGTTTGCATCTGTCAATAGCACCACAGGTTGTGTACCATTGCTCACCATCAATTTGCCCATGCAAGAAATGTATTTACAGCTCTTTGTAGCAATTTGGTGGCCACTGATGCGTGTTCATTTGTGTTCCATAGAACCAGGTCATCGGCATACATTGCCTCTTTAATTCCATTCGGTAGATTAGCAACAAGATCATTGATGAAGATTAGAAAAAGTGTGGGGGGCAAGACTCCGCCCTGGGGAACACCGTGACGCAGTAGTACTTTCTTGCTCTTGAGTCCGTCTATCTGTACTCGGGCTCTTCTGTTGTGCAAGTATGATTTCACCCATTTGTACATTCTTCCATTGACTTTGCAGTTTCTCAGTTTCTTCATCAGACCTTCTTTCCAGACTTTGTCAAAGGCTTTCTTCAGATCTATCCATGCCGCAAGCACCAGCTTCTTCTCTTGGAATGCATCCTCAATTTCTTGAGAGAGGTAGATTGTCTGATCTTCCGTAGAGTAGCACTGCCTAAAGCCAGCCTGCTGTGGCACAAGGATGTTTTTACTTTCAATTTACCACTGCAGTCTGATTGATGATCCGCTCCAGTGTTTTGCAGAGACAGCTGGTGAGGTTAACTGGTCTTTAGCTAGAGGCAATGGAACTAACTTTCCCTGATTTTTAGGAGGGGTATCATGATTGCTTCTCTCCAGGCTTCTGGAACACTGCCTAAAGTTCAACTGTTATTGAAGATCTACAACAGCTTTGCTTTGGCCTCTGTTCCCAGGTTCCTGATCATTTCATTGGAGATACCATCAGCTCCTGGTGACTTTCTCATTTTCAGTGGTTCCACTTAGCTTTCTCAGGATGGCTATTTTCCTTCTGGCTTTTGCTATTGCTTTGTTGATAGCTCTTTCCAAAGATACACTAACTCATGATTTATAAATATAACAGCTCCAGTTCGCTGATTGTGATGGGTGCCTCCAGAACCTCATGTACTATTTCCTTTTGTCCTGTATGTTGCCGTTTCTTTTGAATCTCTTGTTGTTTCTCTGGACTAATTTTGATATTGTTATCTTGTGCGAATGAGTCCGCAAAATGGTCAGCTGCTTGCTTTCTTATTAAGATGTTTCCATCTTTATGTAGTGCAATTTTTGAGTATCTCCCTATGCCCTCATCGTTAAGTTGTTTTATTAGCTTCCACAATTTCCTTGTGTCTCTTTCAAAGTTCAGAGACTCCATTTTCTCCTGCCAGCTTTTCTGTCTAGCCTGCAGCTTGGCCCTTTGAAATTTGGCTTTTGCATGCTGGAATTGGCTGGGTGTGGCCTTTGCTTGCTTTCTACACACTTCCACATCATTTTGCAACTGTTCCAGTTCACAACTCCAGTAGGGTTTATATTGTTTACGGGCTCCTCTTGGTACTGTTTCTCGCGCTGCCTGTAGTATGCATTTCCCAAACTCTTCAACTATTTTATTTATGTCTTTCTAAGAGTTCAGGTTTCTTATAAGTATGCTGGTGCGATTCTTGTACATTGCCCAGTCTGCTTTCTTGTAGTTCCACCTCGAGAGGGTGCTGCTTTCACTTACAAGCTCATTTTCTACAGTTAGAAAGACTGGCCGATGGTCATGCCACCAATTTGTTTCCCAACAATTTGAGTAATATTCCACTCCAGGTCTGGTGAATGAAAAGCCAGGTCAGGTGTAGTTGTAGTGTGCCATAATCTTGAGTAGAAAGTATGTGGGTCAGACGGCTTGTTAATCAAGATGAATCTATTCTCATCCTGCCAGTCTTCCAGTCTCTCTCCTCTCTGGTCCATGTGATCATAGCCCCAACTCTGTGAGTGGCTGTTGAAATCGTCACACACAATCATTTTTTCTGTTAATGGTAGTGTGTCCAGTGCCTGTGGGTGGTCACTTGGACAGTAGTAATTGATCAGATGTAGGTCTGTAGGTCATGTGATGAAAAGAGAGGTACTGGAAAACACAGTGACAACTGGAAATATCAGTGGGAAAAGAGGCAGACCATGCTGGATGGACTGAGAAGGTGGCATGGAGGAATATCATCAGTAGAGTTGATTCAGAACACCATGGACTTAGATCTGTGAAGAGACATAATGCCTAAGCCAGTTGGCAGGGCACATGCTGATGATAATGATGATGATGCTTCATTTTGGCTCCCCTAATCCACTAATAAATTACCAATTCTGGATACCTTTATTGTAAAAATCTTATTATAATTTATCAAAGTATGGTTGCACCCCAAACCAACAAATTAAACTCAAGAACATTTCAAGCCCACATTTTATAACCCTAAGAGTGTAGGTGACTAAACATTTCTTACATAGCTAAACAATAAAACTGCAATAGTTAGAAACATTCTGTATTAAGACTAATTCTTTATCTTCTTATTTCTATGATATCTCCATTATGTTTCCAGTACAATATGGTTTATTTTGTTTCAAATCTCATCACACTAAATTTTTTAATACAAAACCTCTTGAGAGTTAATTCTAGTTATTTTATAAAGTCAGCCTTTCAGTCTTGTGCATTGAATATGCTCAAAACGTCCTAATTCTTTGCAGCTGCTCTAGTGTAATGGTCAGTGCATTTACCTGCCAGCCAGGTGGATGCCGTTTCAAATCTTCTTCAAGACCTGATCTTTTCATGACCACATGGTCTCAGGGTCAACACTGCATGATACAACAGGCTCTGGTGCACTGGGCAGCCAGTGTGACACTGACCACATCACCCAGCAAGTGCTGCATGGAGAAGTGAGTACAACCTAAAACTATAGGCCTGCAATGCCACTGTGGCATGGAACTCTTCGCTGGCTACTGAGGATGGAGACGGAGCGCTTATGGGAATGTCCCGAATGCTGTGATGTCGGTTCCTAGATCAATCAATCAATCAATCAATCAACCGTGTCTTTGCCTTTATATCGCTTATCATGTCTTTGCTCAGGTCCTGTATGACATCACACTGATGTTGGACAACAGGATGCCTTCATCCGACATATAGGACTTCGCGTTGGAGCTCAAGCCAACGAAAACAAGCAAGCAAGCAAGCATGTCTTTGCTTTATATTGCTTACCATGTCTTTGCCATTATGTTGCTTACCATATCTTTGCCTTTATGGTGCTTACCATATCTTTGCCATTATGTTGCTTACCATGTCTTTGCTTTTATATTGCTTACCATATCTTTGCCTTTATATTGCTTACCATATCTTTGCCTTTATGTTGCTTACCATGTCTTTGCCTTTATGTTGCTTACCATATTTTTGCTTTTATATTGCTTATCATATCTTTGCCTTTATGTTGCTTACCATATCTTTGCCTTTATGTTGCTTACCATATCTTTGCCTTTATGTTGCTTACCATATCTTTGCCTTTATGTTGCTTACCATGTCTTTGCCTTTATGTTGCTTACCATATCTTTGCCTTTATGTTGCTTACCATATCTTTGCCATTATGTTGCTTACCATATCTTTGCCATTATATTGCTTATCATATCTTTGCCTTTATATTGCTCATCATATCTTTGCCTTTATGTTGCTTACCATATCTTTGCCTTTATGTTGCTTACCATGTCTTTGCCTTTATATTGCTCATCATATCTTTGCCTTTAAGTTGCTTACCATATCTTTGCCTTTATATTGCTTACCATATCTTTGCCTTTATATTGCTCATCATATCTTTGCCTTTATGTTGCTTACCATATCTTTGCCTTTATGTTGCTTACCATATCTTTGCCTTTATATTGCTTACCATATCTTTGCCTTTATATTGCTCATCATATCTTTGCCTTTATATTGCTTACCATATCTTTGCCTTTATATTGCTCATCATATCTTTGCCTTTATATTGCTTACCATATCTTTGCCTTTATATTGCTCATATCTTTGCCTTTATGTTGCTTACCATATCTTTGCCATTATGTTGCTCATCATATCTTTGCCTTTATGTTGCTTACCATATCTTTGCCTTTATATTACTTACCATGTCTTTGCGATTATGTTGCTTACCATATCTTTGCCATTATGTTGCTTACCATATCTTTGCCATTATGTTGCTTACCATATATTTGCCATTATGTTGCTTACCATATCTTTGCCATTATGTTGCTCATCATATCTTTGCCTTTATGTTGCTTACCATATCTTTGCCTTTATATTACTTACCATGTCTTTGCGATTATGTTGCTTACCATATCTTTGCCATTATGTTGTTTACCGTATCTTTGCCATTATGTTGTTTACCATATATTTGCCATTATGTTGCTTACCATATCTTTGCCATTATGTTGCTCATCATATCTTTGCCTTTATGTTGCTTACCATATCTTTGCCTTTATATTACTTACCATGTCCTTGCGATTATGTTGCTTACCATATCTTTGCCATTATGTTGCTTACCATATCTTTGCCATTATGTTGCTTACCATATCTTTGCCATGCTCTATTCATTCCACACACACAATTCATCATCAAACATGTTCCCCCCATCCACCAGCCCTTTTATTTAAATCTCAACCCTGTTCAAACTAATAATTATAGATCAGAATTTTGTATTCTAGTATAATTTTTGTTGATTAGATTTCTTAATACTTTTTTCTCTTCATAATTGATAGCTCTTTCCAAAGATACACTAACTCATGATTTATAAATATAACTAGTTGTCAATAAAGTATGTTTGGAAGGGAGCAGGAAGGCTGACAATGCGACAAAAAATAATGACATTAACAGATCAGTGGGCACAGGGTGAGAACACAAATAGGTAATTATATTACAGTAATGTGGATATAAAAACTGGACAAACTATTAAAGCAGGAATAAGAACTGGACAAATAAAATTTTTAAAAATTGGGGCATTTTGTAAAATAATCAAGTGATACAGAAGTAAATCAAGTCAGATTAATACTTAAATAAGTTTTTAAATAGGTAACTATAAACCGAAGGACAATAAGATAACAGACTTAAAGATACAACAATTAGGGTAGAGAAACTGGTACTGATGCATGCACAACAAAATAAAATATTTAAAAAAAAAAACCTTTCTGTCCCGTCTATAATAAAAAAAATACATAGATTATTTTTTCAAATAAATAAATTTTGCTGTGCAAAATGAATGCTTGCAGTGTATTTTCAATGTTCAAAAATTTTAAATAATTTTTAACCAGGTATGATGGCCAACTTATCCAACTGAAATACAAGACAAATCCAAAATAATAAATTAGCTTAGCTCACCTGAGTAACACTGCTGCATGTAAATAAAACAAAATAATTTTTGACAAGTATACTTCCTGACGTGATCACGGGTTGAAATCCACATCAGAGCGGATTTTTTACATTGACCAGGACTCCCAGGTTGACCCAGCCTAAACTGGGTACCAGAAAATGTCTTGGGAAGTGAAAGTGACCAGCGTGATACTGACCATTTTACCCACCAAGTGTCCACTCAGTTATAAAGATATGGGTCTGGCACTTATATGCCCAATGTGCCTAATGCATATAAAAAGGTCCTTTACTCGACTGATTATATTTATAGGCAGTCTTACACCCAATGAAATACACAATAAACATTTCTCTTCTATCCCACAATGGAGTACAGATTCTCAACAATCACATGGCATGTCATTCTATCCTTTACTATGTCGTGTAGTCACTTTCATGAGTTTATCTGCACTTTTATTCTCTTCTCCATGAGATTTTCAGCCTGTCTACATTTGTTTGGCCTCATAGATTCCAGAAATAGGGCACGTCAAGCTATGCTATTAACTGGTTTCCTCAATGTGTCCTACGGAAAACCAATGTCTCTTCTTCATTTCTGGATTTGCTGAAATGAGTCTCAGGTTCTCAACATGAATGTCACAATTGAGTGATTCTGCCATACCATCTTTCCCCTGCTATCTGGCAGAACTGAGTGATTCTGTCATACCATCTTTGCCCTGCTATCTGGTACAATTGAGTGATTCTGTCATACCATCTTTGCCCAGCTATCTGGCACAGGTACCTGTTAATTAACATTAACAGATGCCAAACTTATCACCATCATCATCAGGTTAGTTAACCCAAAGGCTGGCGTTGAAATCATTGATCACGTTACACCACTGTTTCTTCTTCTTAGTAATTCTCTTTAGAACCCCTCACTCACAACTTGCATGTCTGTGTCATGAAATCATTTCTTGGGTGTATTGTTGTTCATGTCCTCTTCTATAGTTTCAATAGTAGATCTGTTTCACACTATGACAAAGCCGAGGCCGCCTACCTTAGTTTAGTTTAGTCGACGGATCAACATTATGGCACACGGGTGTAACCCATAAGTTGGTTCTACCCCTAACTCAAGCCTGAGCCAGGAGAATCTCAGCTCAGTGCATGAACTCTGTAGCACCATCGAGGATAGTGAAATACTTTGGGTAGATTTTTAACTCAAAATTTTGCCAGGGCAGTGCCATTAGGATACTCTTTTTCGATTTCCAACTGCCAAGGGATTTTTTACGTGTGCAATAATACACACAGACGTCAGATCTCACTACCCAGAGACCAGGTGACATTTTTTTTTACTAGAAATCCACGTGAAAAAAATCCCTGCCCTCACCGGAGCTTGAACCCAGGATCTCCAGCACTCGAGGCAGACACCACACCTCGAGACCACTCAGCGCCCCCCCCCCCCCCAAACCCTACATGCTTGTATATTTTCCATTAGCTGTCTATTTTAAGAATGTGTTTGATCTGTTAAACTTGTAGACACCAGTTAATGGATATGGGGTGGAGTAACTCAGGGTATGGCATCTACCTCTTGACTCAAGTAGACTTGATATGAACATGGTATGGATATTTACAACATAAGAGATGTCCCTGACCCTGGAGTAATGCATTAGACACCAGGCGTTCTCATATAATGGCTGGAAAAAAATTGGAGTACATCTGTCCCTTAAATACTCATTAGCTGGAAAGGATATAATATATTAAGCTGTGGTGGAGCAGTTATCCATCCATCATGTGCCATGCCGGAAAGCGTGGGTGGTCATGACTCGTCATTTCACTCGATCACCAGAGCCATGCATCAGCTCAGTGTTCCTGCCTCGACCATGACATGTGGCCAAGCCATCCAGGTATTTACTTCTCAGTCTTCCCCTTGGTCTGTTTCATTCGATCGTGCCAGCTGTCACCAAGTTCTCCAATTCATTTCTTCTCATATGTCCAAAACATTTTGACTGTCTTTGTCTAATTTCTCTTCAATTTACGATTTTCATTTGTTTCCTGTAGTACTTTGTAATTTGTTTTTCTATCTGTCCATGGAATTCTTTGCATTCTCCTCAGAAACCACATTTCTACAGCCATCAGATGTTTTTCAGCTTGACTGCTCATTGTCCAAGTTTCACATCCATACAAAAGTACAGGCTCTATGTAGCACTTTGACATTCTTTTTCTCGTTTCAACTGACATGTTTTTATTGGTCAGTATGGTTTTCATCTTGCTAAAGGCTACTTTCGCCATGGCGATTCTTGTTCTAATCTCTTCAAGGCATCTCCCATGAGATGTTATGACTGTTCCGAGATAATTGTATCGATTCACATGTTGAAGAATATTCCCATTTACTTGTATATTACATTGTGGTGCTTCTTTCTTCCTAGTGACGACCATAATCTGTGTCTTTTTACAATATAATTCTAATTCCAGTTGTTCACTGTGTGCAACAACCGCATCTACTAATTGTTGCAGATCCTGCTCATTGTCTCCAATCAATACTGTATCATCTGCATATCTAATGTTATTGATGTTTCATCCTGTTCGCCCAGTTGATATCACACTTGCCTAACTGCTGGTGGGCCTAGGCTCAAATGCCCCTAGAGGTGGACATGTTTTAAATAGTTTCGAAATTGAATTTCTTTCTAAAACATAATAAACTACAGAGTCGTGTTTAATCTCCAGCAGTGGCTGGGGGTATTTTTAACAAGTTTGGCTTTCGAATTGTCTCAACTTTAAAAATATAAACACAGGTGAAAAGAAAGAAAGAAAGAAAGAAAGAAAGAAAGAAAGAAAGAAAGAAAGAGAGACAGACAGACACAGAGGGACAGACAGAAAGAGAGAGAGAGAGAGATAGAAAGAAGGAACTACATAACATAAAGAAATGCTTGTGGAAAAACTATGGCTTGCTTATGATAGCAGGGATTGAGGAAACAGTGAGGTATCTAGCTCAGCTACTTCAGAGAAAAATATACTTGTCCTAGTTTCACATATTTAATGTCAATTGCATGATATGAAAACCTGTCCACTATACCAGCGACTGTACAAAGCCAACAGAAAACCATTCACAACTCTATGTTACTGCCATAGGGGTGTAAAGAGTTCAATCTTACATACATTCCCAGATGGTCCTATAACAGTTTGACAGTTACTGCCACAGGGGTGTAAAGTGAACGTTCAGCCTTTACATATATTCCCTGATGGTCCTATAACAGTTTGACAGTTACTGCCATAGGGGTGTAAAGTGTTCAGCCTTTATATATATTCCAGGTCACAGCAGGGTGTAAAGTGTTCAGCCTCACATATATTCCAGGTCGCAGCATACTGAGATGGGAGTGACTGGTTCCCTCCCTTCCCAGACAATTCCCATACCTAGTGTGTGAGGCTGGGTTGACCCCAGGGTCATACTAATCAGAAATAATTTTAAAATCCTGCTACTTCTGGGGGTTGAACCTAGACCACGTTGGTAAGCAAAGGAACTAGCAATGATGCCACCACTCCTGTCATCAGTTTAATGACCACATAAACAGTAGATATAGTGAGACCTCCACCAAGCAAATCAGGCAATGGTGAGGTGTGATTGGTTTTGTGTAGTTACTTTTTAAGAAAACGTGTTTCATGGATGCTGAGATTCAAAATCATTAATAAAAACAAACCAACAAGGAAAATACAAACTGCTTGTTTGCTCCCACACTGTAGAAAATGTGGTAAAATAAACCCTTCAAGCTATGGATGCTCTGTACAGGCTGCAAGGAATACCAGTATTTTAATAAAGCAATGAAGTTAATAATATGAAAAAAAATAAACACACAAATTATGGCTTTTCTGTACAAGCTGGCAAGTATGCCATTATATCCGTACTTTAACAATGAAGCAAAATGGAAAACACATGGACAAATGGCTCACCCTGGGGTCGTATCTGATGACAATGTCATAGTATGTACTAAATGGCAGGTTCTCCACAGAGAACTCAATGGAGTCTCCTTCCATCACCTTCATGTACCCTGGACCAGTCCAGTAGCTGAGGTTGCCTATTGGCTCTCGTATGTAAACACGGGCATTCTGATGGTGATGAAACATCAACATTATTATTTAAAATATGGTATCAACAATATTAAAATTGAGAAAATAAAGTATGTACAAAATATTTAAAAACAGAAATAAGGGCCCCATTTCAAAGCCAGCATGATAGTTTGATTTAATTTAATTTGTAAGGGATAATTTTCATTGCACAAGAATATCTTCATGAGTATTCCAGACTCCTCCCATAAATCACACAAGGAGAATCTCACTACAGTGCACAAACCCAAGAGTATTCACACTGCGTATATCACAATCTCATATGTGATAAATTATTTGTCAGTAATGTTTCAAATTTAGAAACTGAACATGGGCAGCAGCCTTTCCAGCTTGTTCTTGTCAATTTCCAACTATTGAGGGATTTTTAATGAGCAGAATGTGCACACAGCTCCTCCAAGTTTGTTGATCTTGCCTGAGAAGGCAATTCACTGCCCCTGGATCAGGGAGGTGAAAGGAGAGGATACCATCCTTTTTCTGATTTTTGTGACAAATAAAAATTCAACATAGTGAGAAGAACCTTGTCTTCTTGAGTTAGAGGTTTAATGCTGTAACCTCTCATCTATTCTGCTCCTCAATGTCATGATGAAATTTTGGAATATGGTTCTACACCAAAATCACAGCCTCACCTTTCAGAATTTGTTCTGACACCTGTCTTATCAAGTTGAGTTGAACCTAGAATCTCAGGTCAAGAGGAAATGCCAAGTTCTGGGGTTCTCAACCCAAGACCACTAAACCAGAAGGCGTGTGTCCTAGTCGCTTGGTTATCACAGCTCCTAATAACTCCTCCTCCTCTTCTTTCTCATCGCTATTTGTTCTGTCAGTGTCAGGTTAAGAAGAGACATCTGTAGAAATCGTTGGTGTATGCTTCAGACAGGGTGGTATTTACATCATCAGATGTTCCAACAATCCACTGTTTGTGGAAACAAGCTCTTATTCTATTTCTGTCATGTCCAAGTGCTAAACCTCTCACTTGCAGGGCACTGTCTTGGGCTAATCTTGTTAGATGACCAAGCAATATGAATTTGCTATCGTTAATACAGCCTAACACTGGTAAGATCCTATTTGCTTCCTGATATTATTTCTGATTATCATTTCTCATGACATTTAGAATTTGTTATACTGTTTCAATTTTCTTCTTTCATTTGTTGTTAATATCTAACCCTGATACTCTAACCAACCCTATGATATTAATGTCAAAATTTGACATGATCTAAGTCACACTTATGCAAACACCTGCAAAATGAGATGCTTGACAAGAGCTGCCTACTTAACTATCCAAGTCCGAGTAAGAAATGATGTTATCAGACAGTGGAATCAACACCTTGTGCTACATATACTGAAAGGTAGAAAAACAAATGGTTCGACCATCTCGTTAGAATGCAAAAGGATGCCAGAGAAGAAAACGGGATCATGACAACAAAGACATCGTACAATCACACAGAATGACATTATATACAGTCACCCATCAGGAGCTGGAACATCATCTATACATCCCCATGACGCGTGATGGCAAAAATAGAAGATGATGACAATGTATGCCAACTACTACACTACTGTCTTCTCCTGACGGTGAGTGTAAGTTTGTATACATTGTCCAGACTGGTGGTGATTTCTTAGATTTAATAAAGTACGAATAGGGAAGGTCTAAAATAACTTGCAATAAAATGGGTACTGCCCAAGGAAATAAGCACGACAAAGAGTCAGCGCATCAAATTCTGCAGATGAAACAGTACTTTGCCAGGCATATTGTGCTTGTCTCTTGAAATGACATCGCCTGATTTATTGTCCTGATCCTGTGCCTCAAATGGGAGCCGTGATAGTGCTGTGACTAGCACACTTGCCCGCCGACCTGGCAGTCATGGGTTTGTATTAAAATAAAAGCACACTTCGGTATTAAGTTGACCTGGACTCCCAGACTGACCTGACCCAGCTTTAAAAGGGTATCCAGAAATGACTTGGGAAGTACATGTGGTTGGTGTGATATGAACATCATTCCTCAAGAGCTTACTGGTCTATACAATTATAGAGGCCAGCACCATATGCCCAGTATGTCACAAGGCATGTAAAACAGGTCCTTAACTTTTCTTTACCTCGCTTAGTTTCAGTGCTGAATGGACAGCAGTTCAAGGATGTTGAGGATTACCTTTAATGTCACAAGCACTGAGGGAAGTTTCAAAGGATGGGTCCCAGAAATGCTTCCAACAGCTGTGTGAATGTTCATGAAAGTATGTAGTTGCCAAAGGAACTATTTATTCTCAACAAAATGTAGAGTAAATGCTTGTTTTATTATCCATTTTAAACAATAAATAAATTCTGGAAATGTCTTGATGCTATCTTGTATGTTAGTCATTGCACACAGTTAATAAGGTCCAATTGTTCAATATATTCTACAAATATGCGAGTTTGTGTGTTAGGTGTGTGTATGCATGCATATGCGTTTCATATTATTGCTAACATCTGTATGTACATATAATACTGGCAGTTGAATGTATGTTTGTATTGTGCGTACACACACTCATTATATGGTGATGTGTTTATATAGTATCTATACATTTATGTATATGCTCACCCCAATGCCTCGTCCATATTCTGCCTCATTTGTGTAGTAGTCCAAATGTGCAAAAAAGAAACCAGGATCAACCTACATATGAAACAACAATAACTTCAGTCAACACATCATCTGATTTTATAAGCCAAGAACTACTAACCCACTTCTGAACGTAAATTACAATTATTAATTACCTACATATGAAACAACAATAACTTTAGACAACATAACACACGTGTGTATAAGCGAAACCAACAACTACCAGGTCTTGTGAAACCTCATATGGTTGACTTCAGTGCAGTTCACTGGCTGCACAAAAATTTAAATAGATTGAACTGTGGTAACACTGTAGTCAAATCAATGAATTAATCAACAAAAACAGAAAGTAGAAAGGGTTGCCTTTATAAGAACACAATTGCAAGTGACAGAATTGGTGTTGCTGCTGAAAGCCTTCATTAGCGAACAAAGAAAAAGAAAATTACACTGATACATCAATGGATGGAGAAGGTCCAATGGATTTGTGATCGTCTTCTGTGGAAGTCCTTCCCAATTTGGTACCACTCCTTACATTACGTACGACCCAAACAGTTGTAATCACAGGTCTTTTTCAGCATTTGAAAGGTTTCAGTAAAAGTTTTACCTAATTTGAAACAGTCCCACAAATTCGTTGTTATTTAAGATCCTTCAATGGCGAACATTAGAAAAATTGCCTTCGCCATACCAGATGTACCTCAATGACTAGTCATCAGTTTGTGATCCTGCTGTTAACAGACTTAAGGTAAATGTCGTTGGTCGACATACATTAGTAGCTAGCTCCTTGACCCACTTGCTTGTGATACTGATTTTGAATTTTGGCTTCTTTCTGGATTGTCCTTGTATACCAAATAACTCATCATACTTGAACAACCACTACACAAATACAATGCTTATTGAGACCAAAACCACTTATGTGTTTCCCTTTATTAATTTTATATCAAGGAATAAACAGATTTAATTTACAAATAAGGTGGAGTAATGTCATCAGTGTGCTATGAGATGCTGGCATTTACACATTGAATCTGCTCTGCAAGACTGAGCACCCAATGAAGTTGTCTCAAGTAGTAACATTTCTAAAATAAAATAGCAACATAATTATTATCATCACCTGATAGATACTCTTAAGTGTTGTTGATAGCTAGCCACAGAGTAAAAATGTTTCTGTCTATCACACCAATTCAAAGTAAACTGGATTATAAAAATAAGTAAAATTGTTGTAAAATAACCTTAAGTAAAAATCTATGAGCTGTTCACAACATACCTGTCTGCAGTGCTTGCCTCGGATATGTGGTCGACACTGACACTGGCCGCTAATCTCATCACAGGACGAACTGAGAGCGCCGCCCAAGTCACAGTCACAAGGAGTACAGCCATACCGATTGTCTGCACTTAGTCCATAAAATCCAGGCTGAAAAAAAATAACATTATTTATAATTATATACTGTTTTTTTTCCCCTGCACACTTGCTTTGAACTCAAGCGTTGTCCATACATACTACTTCTAGTAGTCATCTCTCATCTCATCATGTTCCTCTTGTACCTTGCGGTATCGAGGTGAAGTATAAACTTCGTGAGAGTGCCCGATTATGGGCTTCATATATCGATATTCCCATGGACTCTGCTATTCCCTCCGTCCAACGTTTACGTGGTCGGCCTCTTCCTCTGATTCCATCTGGTCTGTACATCATTGCTTGTTGTGGTATGCTGTTGACTGGTAACCTACTTGCATGGCCAAACCATTTGACTTGCTGCTTTCTGATAAAATCTAGTGCTGCTTTAACCCCCACTTTAGTCCTGATTTCTTCATTTCTGATCTTATCTCTTCTTGATACGTGGAGTATTCTTCTCAGGAATCTCATTTCTGTTGTTGTGATTTTTCTTTTCTCTTTTTCTGTCATTGTCCAGGTTTGGCATTGGTAGCACAGAGTTGGTAAGACGATTGTGTTGTAAAGTGCTTTCTTAGTAGTTATTAATACATGTTTGTTCTTTAGTATTGGTGCCATTTGTCCAATGAGTTGATTTGCCTTATTGCAACTATTTTCGATCTCGTCTTCTGATCTGCCATTTGATGATATTATACTTCCTAGGTACTTGAAACACTTTACTTGTTTCAAGGGATGTTCATTTAGGTGAATTGTTGTTGTTTGTTCTTCTTTAGTTATAGTCATTACCTCCGTTTTGCTTGTGCTAATTTTCATGACATGTTCCCTACACATTTCGCTTAGACTATTCATGTGGTCTTGTAATTCAGCTTCTGATTTTGCTATTAGTGCTTGGTCATCCGCAAACAGGAGTTCTCTAATGGTTAGATTTGCAGATGTTTCTTCTTCTGTGTTCTCGTCATGCGGTATTCTTGCTGTCTCTGCTTGGCTGGTTTCTTTACATATGTTGTCTATATATGTTATGAACAAGAGAGGGGACAAGACACAACCTTGTCATACTCCAGATCTTATGGTGAAGGGTTCTGAGTGTCCTCCAGTTGCTCTCACTATGCATTCATTGTTGTTGTATAAACTTCTACATAGGTTTGTTAGATGTGTACTCACTCCATATTGTTTAAGGATTTCCCACAGCTTGTTTCTATCTACTCTATCGAATGCCTTTTCTTGGTCGACAAAGGCTAAGTAGAGTGTTTCATTGAATTTGTCTAAGAGCAAAAATGGCATCGTAGTAAAACTTCTAGTAGTGCTGGACTGAATTTTGCATGTAGATTAGTTTTGCCTATTAACAGTATCCCTCACCATCAGGCGAACTCACTCAAACTTCAGAGGTACTTTCAATTTACATCCCCAAGTCAAGGACAAAAGTTCAACATTTTAGTCCAACTGTCCGTCTTACCTCTGCATCAGCACACCGGATGTTTAAAGACATGCGTTCTTATCCATTCGGCCATGCAGACCGCCAATTATATACTTATGTATATGTACATATGTAGATAAGGATGTTTAAAAACTGATCTGAGCTCCCAGGCTAATAGAGCCTAGAACGGGTTCTAAGAATTGTTCTGGAGAGCAAAGGCCGCCGGCAGGATATTCACATCATTACCCATTTAGTGCAGATAGGCCTACACAAATACGGGATGAGCACCACATACCCAATATGCCTCAATGAAATGAGCCCCTAACTTTTAAAAGTGTATATAGCTGTGTAGCTGTCAAAGACACTTCACAAGTGTTGTCAGATGGTCCGGTGGTTCTTGGTTTTGATTAGCTTCTAAAAGTAAGCCACAGGCTTTATCTCATCTCATCTTGTTTCTCTTGTACCTTACAGTGTTAAGATGAAGTATAAACAGCGGGAGAGTGCCCGTTAATGGGCTTCATGTATTGAGATTCCCATGGACTCTACTATTCACAGGCTTTATGACAATAACCTGAAATCCCAATTTTAACCTCCTGAAAAAAAAAAGAGTATGGGTACTATGCAGTGGCTGTCTTTTTACAAGTAAATGAGGTAGTTAGTTGTCAGTTACAAAACTGTAACATGTTGAAGAGCCTCAACAATAACAATGCATCTAGAAGTGATGAACTTGTGTTGCAAGTTATTTGGGTATGATAATAACTATCGCTGCTTGGGGAAATATGTTTGAATGTTGCTACTATTGCTCAAATTTTACCGTGTGTTTGTTGCCAATGATAACAGAGCTTTCACTGAAATACACAATAAAGATTCAGCTTAAAATTACATCAGGTTAATTAAAGTAGCTGTCTCCCTGGTCGAGGGGTTGCACACTTTCTCCGTAATCCCGTATACTCTCGTGAGTAACGTGACGTTGTGCGAGAACCGGTAGCGGTTTTCTCCGTGTCAGTAACTTATGGGGTATGTGAGCCGGTCGCTCAGAAAGCAATGGCAAACTACTGAGCGTAATCTTGTAAAGAAATCAACAATCAGCTGAAAGATGCTGATGTTGACAGCGATGTCCTGTAAAGGATACGCGAACAAAAAAAAAAATTAAAGTAGCTACAGAGTTCATGCACTGTGCTGAAATTCTCCTAGTGTGATCTATGGGAGAAGACTGGCCACTTATGGAGATATGTGTGTTCAATAAAAGTGATCCTTTATAAACCTAACCTAACTTGTTCAAAGCAGAATAGTATATACACATATATGAAGGTGTAGAGGAGGAGAAGGGGAGAAGGAGGAGAGAGAGGAGAGTGCAGGTGTGTGTAATATCATCAATAGAATTTATCCACAGCACCAGGAACAGAGATCTGTGGATTAACTCCTATGCCAGTTGGCAGGGCTCATGATGATGATGATGATACAGACTGAATATACCCAGTGTTGCAATATAATATACAGACATAACATTAAATAATATGTACAATATGCTGACCACAATGCTTGTTTAGGTTGAACTTACTGCAAGTTATTACCCCAACAAAGGTACTATTTTTTTCTATTCTAACAAACCCATTTATTCCTTCATCATCCACTTAAACTACTGATGATAGCTGTACTTAGATAGCATTTATCACAGTTCATGCTGTGATATTTACACAGTATTTGTCACAGTTCACGATAGTGGTACTTACATAGCATTTTTCACACTTCATGACAGTCGTACTTAAACAGCATTAATCACATTTCATGACAGTGATATTTACACAGCATTTATTATAGTTCATGACAGTGGTACTTACATAGCATTTATCACAGTTCATGGCAGTGGTACTTACATAGCATTTATCACAGTTCATGCCAGTGACATATCTTTTACATATACAGAGGCCTGTTTCGATGTCACACCCAACATCAGGAACTGTACCAGCAGCGTTGCAACTGCAAGCTGCAAAGTAAATATTCATAATTAGAATGTAGGATGTTGTAATTGTAAGCTGCAAAGTCAGAACCAAATTTGTTTCATGTCCTTCACAAGTCATCATAATGAACCTCAGCATTGTTTGGCTGTCTGTGATTTACTATGCAAGTTTACTTTCATTAGTTTGCCATTAATTTGTGAATGACCAAAGCTCATACCATTGAGCTAAAAACCAACACAAGGTGGTATGTTTCTATATTGCCTGCAGCTTATTTAGAATGTGGTATGTGGGATTGTTAACACCTACGCCACAGATGTGACAAAGTAAGAAAACATTATTAAAATGAAGGCCATTGCAATTGTCATCTGCAAAGTCAGAAACCAAGATTAGAATGAAGGGTGTTGCAACTGTAGGCTGCAAAGTAAGAAGGTATGATCAGAATAGAGGGTGATTAACTGCAAAGTAAGAAAGCATGATTAGAATTAAGGGTATTGTAACTGCAACCTGCAAAATAAACAAATAATATTAGAATGTAGGGCGTTACAACTGCAAGCGCTGAAATGTAAACAAAAATAATATTAGGATAGAGGGCATTGCTACTGTAAAGTAAGAAAGCATGATTTAAATGAAGGGCATTGTATCTGCAACCTGCAATGTTAAAATAATTTATACATTAGAATGAAGGATGTCGAAACTAAGACTGCAAAGTAAAACAACATACAATATTAGAATGAAGGACTTTAAGAATAGAATGTTTCATAAGAATTAAAGAAAGAATATTTGTGTAGAAATACTGTGTGTGAAAACATAAAACAATATGCATGATTCATTTTGTCATTACTGATGAGTTGTCACTAGCTTATAAAAAGATATCTGGGATACAAAGGACGTTCACAGGAAGCAAATCTGTTTTAGTTTTGTATGACATGAAACAAGGTGGATTGTAATGATTTTCTGAATGAGTTCTGACTTTTGCGACATAAGATAAAAAGTTGACTGAGTCTGTAGCAACCTGAATGGATTTAGTGTGGCACATCATCATCCAGTGCCTTGCTGGCTGGTGTTGGCGATCATGCCTCTCCACAAATTACGGTCCCTGACGTCATGGATCAATTTGTGTATTGACTCCCTTCCGTGCCATGACACAAGACTGTCAAGAATCTTCTCAAGCTGTCTTCCTCAATCTCTTCTTTTCGCAAATCATTCCGGTGTCACAACATATTCCAGATTTTGTCTTCTCATAACGTGGCCCAAAAAACTATGACTGCCTCTATCTGATGTTTGTGATAAGTTGTCTTTGTGACTCAGCCTTCTCTAAAACATCCTGATTGCTCATTTTGGCTGTCCAATTAATTTTCAGCATTCTTCTATAAAACCACATCTCCAAGGCTTCCAGGGATTTTTTTAACACTGTTTACTAATTGTCCATGATTTGCAGCCGTATGTTACAACTGGTTGTATGTAATAAACAAGAACTCTTTTTCTGACTTTCAAGGACAGTGACTTATTGCACAAAATGTTCATTTGATAGAATGCAGTTTTTGCTTGTCCTATTCTGCACTTTATCTCAGTGATGCATCTTCCATCTGATGTTATCCTTGTGCCTAGATATCTGAATTTCTGCACTTGCCCCAAAATAACGTCCTGTACTTTAATTACACATTTAGGCACAATATGTTTCATTGATATCACCATGACTTCTGTCTTTCAAACTAAGGCTCATTTTCCCACTTTCTACAACCACTGTATCTATCATTTCCTGTAGATCATTCTGACTTGTTGCTATCAAGACGGTGTGGCACAAGAAAGATATAACAAAGATAATATTGGACAAATTTTGAAAAACTTAACATTTCTTCTTCTTATTTTGCGTTCATCCGGAATATTTTTTCAGACGTAATTGCGGTGTGTCTCGTCATGCACCCTTCGGCCAAAACCCTTAGGCCAACACATCTGACTTTTGCGGGTGTTTTTGAAACGAGGTTAACTGTCCTGGGGGATCACTGTTGTACCATCCACATCCCAGCTGGTTAAGTTAGAACGGTCAAAGACTTCACGATCAGCCCTCAAGGGAAGGCGGGTGTTTTTGAAACGAGGTTAACTGTCCTGGGGGATCACTGTTGTACCGTCCACATCCCAGCTGGTTAAGTTAGAACGGTCAAAGACTTCACGGTCAGCCATCAAGGGAAGGCTGGCGCGGTCCATGGACATTTACCGCCATCCAAGGAAGCTTCCATAATTGCAGAGCTGATACATAGCTCTCTGGTATCGGGCTCACCCAAGGAATAGCAACGTCCTGCACATGGCTGCTTTAATTCCTCACTTCCATGTATTGTGCATTTCATTTGCCACATGCCGCTCCCCCACACAAACCAAGAACTGTCGGTCTGCAGACGACTTCCACTCAGTGAGCTTTCGGTTAAGACATGTGCTGGACGCTGTACCCGGAAGACAAGATAGTCAGAGCTGTAGTGGAATCACGAAGGTCATTCCACTCTCACTCAGACGTTTCTGCGTTGTGCCTGTTTTATTTGCACCCTTAGGCCGGTACATCAAACTTCAGCGTTTGGTAAATGGGTTTGCCTTCCCATGGTTTCGAGGGACATTTGACTCTTACTGCTGCAGTGTCGTCCACATCTCCATCTCTAAATTTGTTCCGAAACAGTTTCCTGCCATGAGCCTGTGACATGAGTGATAGCACCATCACATTTTGTAGCCCTGAATGCACGGAGGAATAGGTGGCTAAGCTTTCCCTCACTTTTGCAGAAGATGAGCCAGGGATTGAACTGCCATCCAGCCATGCTCATGACATCAGTGCAGTTCACTATCAACTTTGCTAATGTGTCCACAATACGGGATATGTCTGTACTGAATTACTAACTAGATTGTGTGTGGCTAGAGAGAAATGACACAACCACACTTAACTGAGACTGTAGTGATTTATAGTAACTAAATAGGTTTTGTTTTGTGGGACAGAAGAAACATATTTTATTTCTAACAGAATGAAGTGGGTTGAAATATGAAAAGTGTATATCGGGGAGAAAAGAATATGTTAATGGAAAATCTGGGTTATTTTTTACAGAACAATGTATGCAAGCGCGCGTGCGCGCACGCACATACACATAGTACAGTACACGTGCCACACCACACATATATGTGCTTACGTTCACATCCAAGAGGATTACTCTGCTGAAGGTTCCAGTAGTTCTCAACACAGCGATCACATCTAGTCCCAGTAACAAAGGGTTTACAGATACACCTTCCAGCCACTGTACCAGCAACTTCGTCAGTGATCTGTTCACATTCTCCATTCCTCTGTGAGCCAAAGGTGTCACAATCACAGGCTGATGTGACAGAATCATAAACACATCAACAGATTAAACTCAATGCATTTAATGTTGACACAATAAAGAATTTTGACTGATAATCCAGTTACCACCAGTTAGCTGACAACATTGCAATGCATCATCATTATCTTTCTAAGCCCTTTATTATTTCACTATGGTAATTTGTATTCCTGGTGAATATGTTAAAAAACATTACCTTATTTTACCCCTATAACAGTGAAACCATATGTTCTATTTTATAATATGTGAAACTGTAAACTGAATGCTAACAACTGCATCCACACAAAAAAACACAACTGAAAACTATCACAGTGGTGAATTTAGATTTAAATAAACCTATCAGTTTAGTGGCAATTTTCCCCCACAATATCAAGATGGCTGAGAGTTAATGTTGCTTGAGAAGTATGTAGTCAATCACTATCTTTGATCTGTGTTCAGAAAGTTTCTGTCAACACATTTGACGTGTCCCTACAGTCACTGTTACAATGGCAATATTTTCCCCATAAAGTCATAGCCATACATATAATTAGTGCATATCAAAGTAAAAAGCTCGGACCCTTTTTTAACTCCTTGAGGTATAATGAGTATATGGTACTAGCACAATATTGAAATCATCATCATCATCAGCCAGCTGGCGTGGGCAATCATGCCTCTCCACAAATTGCGATCTCTGATGGTATGGATGGCTAAATTTGTGTGCTGACTCCCTTCCATGCCACGTCAAGAATCTTCTAACACTGTCTTCCTCTATCTCTCTTTCCACAAATCTTTCCGGTTGTCAAGACATGTTCCAGCATTTGTTATCTCATAGTGATGTTTGTGGTAAGTTCTCTTTCCGACTTAGCTTCCCTCAAAATGTCCTGACTGCTCATTTTGACTGTCCAATTAATTTTCAGCATTCTTCTATAAAACCACATCTTCGATGGATTTTTCCGCCTGTTTACTAATTGTCCAGAATTCGCAGCCATATGTTAAAATTGTTCTATGTAACATGCAGGAACTCTTTTTCTTGCAAACTACAAAAAATATTGATCAATACAATGTTGTTCTCCTTTACTTCTCAGAATATGTTCTATCTGTATCAGACTGGGTCCACCTGGGAGCCCAGGTACATTTGGTTTAAATCCCTGCCTCGATGGGGTTTCAAACACATGATCCAATTAGTGCATACCTTCTACTGCCTTTCATCTCTGCCTCGATGGGGTTTCAAACACATGATCCAATTAGTGCATACCTTCTACTGCCTTTCATCTCTGCCTCAATGGGGTTTCAAACACATGATCCAATTAGTGCATACCTTCTACTGCCTTTCATCTCTGCCTCGATGGGGTTTCAAACACATGATCCAATTAGTGCATACCTTCTACTGCCTTTCATCCCTGCCTCGATGGGGTTTCAAACACATGATCCAATTAGTGCATACCTTCTACTGCCTTTCATCTCTGCCTCGATGGGGTTTCAAACACATGATCCAATTAGTGCATACCTTCTACTGCCTTTCATCTCTGCCTCGATGGGGTTTCAAACACATGATCCAATTAGTGCATACCTTCTACTGCCTTTCATCTCTGCCTCGATGGGGTTTCAAACACATGATCCAATTAGTGCATACCTTCTACTGCCTTTCATCCCTGCCTCGATGGGGTTTCAAACACATGATCCATTTAGTGCATACCTTCTACTGCCTTTCATCTCCCAAAGCAGCATAGGCCCTAAACCAACTCACCACTAGCCCATTGTAGTGTTCATGATGGGCTGGATTGTGCAGCTACAGTTTTCTATGGGATGAGGTAGCCATTCTCAAGCCAGTCCTCCTTAATGGCTTCTTACGACATGCATGGTATGTGGCAATGTGACTATTCTGTGCTTCCCTTATGGGGCCCTGGTAACACATGAGTGAATTAGTACATATGTACACATTTAAAAAATGAATGTGTCAGCACATACCAACAAACCCAATCACAGATACTGCCACTGAGGTGTGAAATGTTTGGCCTTCTCATGTTCTAGAGTAACTAAGAACGATTGCCTGAAAGAAGCTAATGAAACTAGAACACTATATACAACAATAAGAAAGAGACAAACAGCTTTCTTTGGTCATGGATTGAGAAGAGAGACATTGGAGAACATCGTGATGACTGGACAGATCGAGGGGAAGAGAGACAGAGGCAGACCAAAATAAATGATGCTGCATGGATTTAGATGGTGGTATGAAGGAATATCATCAGCAGAGTTGATCCAGAACACCAAAGATCGAGCTCTGTGGAAAGCCATGAATGCCTACGCCAGCTGGCATAACACTTGATGATGATGATGATGTTCTAGACCACAGCATAATGAGGTAGGGTGACTATTTCTCTTCCTCATTATCTTTCCGTCCTAGGCAATCCCCAGAAAATTATTCCCTGGTACCCACTTTCATGAGGCTGGGTTAAACCCAGAGCCAATCTGGTTGGACATAATAATCCTGCCACTGCTAGGGATTGAACCAGGACCACTCTCAAGCACATTAACCCCTACGCCATGGCATTCCTGAGCAACAAATACAGTCTCTATATCTAACATGTGTTAAATGCACATAACATATACAGATACAGAAGCAGCATTGTGAAATATACACATACAGAAGCAACACTGTGAAACACACACACAGAAGTAACATTGTAAAACATACACATAGAAGCAACATTGTGAGAAACTTACGCTGACAAATTTCAGGGTCTCGAATATCTCTAGTTGAGTCCTGGAAGAAGAAAGGATTGCACTCCTGGCAGTTGATGCCTCGAGTGTTGTGCATACAGTTGTCACACACTCCCCCACTCACTTCACCAGAGGCCTGGAATCTGGCAGCATCAAAGTGACACTCTGTTGCATGGCTGTTGCAGTTACACTCTGTGGAATATAAATACAGTTCAGCTATTTCTGTCTTGGACAGTCGGTGCTGTCAGGTAATAACTCTCTATCTGGATCTACGGTTAAAAGAAAACTATCTGGAAAAGAAGCAGGTAATGTTTAAGGCATTCTATTTACAAGCACTGATTACTCACAAGATTAGAAGTGAAGCCTGGTAATGAACATCAATGACAACTTTGAGATCAAGAGACGAGATAGCATCATGAACTCTTCATAGGAACTGTGAGGAGAAATACTGTGAGATGGCTGCTGACTAGAGGACAGCACACATGGGCAATGTCCAGTATGCAGTGATGTCTTTCAACATAACTCACAAGAACTTTCTCTGCTATTGTCATACACAGTTAACAAATGACAGTGTTGGGGACATGTAGCCTTATTGCAAGGTTTTTAAACAGTTTAAAATTCTTTATCAAAAAAGTAAATAATACTGATTTCTATATCATTGTGCCACATGAGGCAAAAGGTACCCAAATAAACAGTAAAGGACCCTTATACACACCTGAAGGTGCACTGGACGTGTGGTGCTAGACCCATACCTTTATAGACCAATAAATGGGTGACGTGATCAGTTACACACTTTAGTCCCCAAAACATTCACGGGTGCCCATTTTAGGCTGGGGTGAACAAATCAATTCTAAACATCATTCCTGATGTGGAATGGAACCCATGACCATTGTGTCAGCAGGCTTGTGTCTAGGTCATATATGTTACTAGGGTCATATTTTCTTGATTAAAAAGCACTCGCTGGTGTTGACAATTGACAATAAACATGTTGACAATTGTTCCTTACAGAAACTGTCTGGTGTTCATTATACAAAGCTGGGTTAACCCTGAGCTATGGTCACAACAAAAGTCCACCTTATCACAATGTCAATCCATGGCCACTGGCCAGCAGGAAATTGCCCTAGCCAATATACTATGATGTAACTTCTTCCTTTCATCCCAAATAAGCATCAGACAAAAGAATGTTATCTTGGCTTGGTCGCATTAGGAGACATGGAGGTCATAATCATTTGTTGAACTGCGTAGACTATTTTGTCAAGCCTGTGGCTCGTAAATACAACTTCAAGAAGCATTTTTTCAGTCTGCTTTCTCTTGCCTTTAACTGTTACCAGTCTACCTACAAGGCAGCAGGTTTGTGTCGCTCTTCATCTGGTTTCTGTCTCTTGGCTTATTTTACATGGAAAATGTTTACATTAGAACTTTCAATCAGATGGCGGTTGGAATGATTAGTAGTATGACTCCTAGTTGGCTGTTGAATGAGGGGATGGAGCACATTTGGTGAATGTCCTTAATGCAGTGATGTCGGTTCTTAGCTCATAACTTATATTACAAGGGAACGATCTAAGACAGGGGTGGCCAACCTTTTCAGCAGGTGGGCCAAATTTCAGAAATAATACTTCCTGCCGGGCCACACGCCTAATTTTTTTTGTTAAATTAAAGTTAACAAGCACGCGTGCTACAGCTTCGACCACATCGTCGTTTCCCACTCTGCGGGCCGCAATATGATTACCGGCGGGCCGCATGCAGCCCGCGGGCCTCGTGTTGGCCACCCCTGATCTAAGAGATCTAATACTGAAAAAATTAGAGCAAGATCCATATCAGGAGTAAAAGAGGACATCTGAGGAAGAACTACATCACAAGCTTGCAAGGATGTTCCAGCACAGACTGATGCTGAGCTAATGAGAGTTGCTGAGAATAGGAGAGAGTCGACAGCTGATTGCCTTATGAATAATGATTGAAGGTATAAAGAAACTTGATCGTATCATGATTATATAAGGAATAGGATGAATAAGACTTGCCCATAGCACGGGGGTTAGTGAAATGCATTTTCACAATTTCCCAGACATACCGAGTCGAGGGTTCAAAAGCTATGGGCAATTTGAAAGCAGTTGATTTTGATGTTTTTAGGAGTCCACTATTCAGACAGCAATGGCAAAACAACTGATCATAAAAACTGCCTAGTAAATCCCAAACAGCCAATAAATGCTGGGATTGATTGCAATGTCCTGTAAAGCTGGCATAGGCATTCTTGTCTCTCTACAAATCTCGGTCTTTGGTTTTCTGGATTCAACTCTGCTGATGATATTCCTTCATGCCACCATCTCCATCCATCCAGTATAATTTCTCTTGGTCTGCCTCTCTTCCCATTGATTTTTCCAGTTGTCACAATATCTTCACTGCCTCTCTTCTCAACACATGACCAAAGTAAGCTGTTTGTCTCTTTCTTATTGTTGTATCTGTAACACACACACACACACATGCGTGTGTGCGCATGCACACATGCATGCACGTGCACACACACACAGAAAAAGAGAGCCTCTACAATACCTTAAAAATTTCTGCTTGTAACCATTTTCTCCCAACTTTCATCTCATAACATGAACAAATAATGACAGAATGGTTGAGATGAGTTAACAACTCACTGTTATATTACGTCAGACAGCATTACCACACATTTGGCATTCCCCTGCATGCTCAATCCTCCGATGCAACAGCCATTACAAAGTATCTCTACTTACTGTTCCCATGAGAAGTTGGTTATGATATCTCCTATTTATCCGACTTCTGCGGGCATTTGTTGACAGGGTTAACCTTCCCGGATCTCCTATTTTGACCTCAAAGAAGGCACTGACATTCTTGGCCAGGTTACCAGACTGCCAGGTTGTCATGTCAGGCTAGCATCAGTCTCATGAGCATCTGCCAACCAAATCCATACTGCACCAACTATATCAACCTTGCTTCTTCCCATTTGTATTGATGTATTTCTTACCAACTGGTCTGCATCTTCATTGCCTTTTACTCTAACATGTTCAAGTGCGTACATCCAAGTGGGTGATCTGAAGTACGATTTCCAAAAGTTGTCTTCAATTTCAAAATGAATACTGCCGATCACAATTTTTAGTAGCATGTTCATGGCGTCTTATATGATTACCGTGTGTGTGGCTGCTTGTTCTGCTGCCCATGTGAATGCTTGGGGGGCAGTGATGATCTCTAACGTCATGCTTAATACAGTTGTCTGGAAAGTGTTGCTACACTCTTTGATTGTCCCCCCCCCCCCTCCCATCCTTTATGCTGTGTACACAAACGCTCACCTAGAACCACATTTTGTGAAACTATCTATGCAGGTGATGATGTCTTCTGGACATGAATGCTATTCTAGCCAGGTAATGGCTTCTAAGCTACATATGAAAAAAGCATCAAAGGAGGTGCTTACTTTTGCACACATTAGGCTGGTTAGATCTGGCTGGTTTCCATGGATGGTCATGATAGAAATCTTCACACAACTCACAGTTAAGTCCCTTGGTGTTGTGTGTGCACTCACACATACCATGCACCTAATTGATGAAAACCCAGTCATGGTCATGTTAGAAACAGTGGCAATAAAACAATATTTAAATAATTAAATAAAACTGTGATTAGGGAGCTCAGCAATACAAGACACATGTAAAATATGTTTTCACCTTTCTGCCATTTTGTTCTTTCAATATTTAGATTAGCTGTTTTACACTGTGTTCGGATGTAATTGATGGTTGTCAGATGTGTTTTTAATGTTTTGTAATTTTTGCTTCCTGATTAATTTTTGTTATTCACTGGTGAAAACTGTGTCCAAATATTTGATTTTGAATGTCTTTTGTATGCCAGGCTTCATAGTAATATTTAATAGTGATTTATTTGTTTATTTTAGTTTTGTAGCAATTGCCTCAACAGCATTGAAAGCAATATACTCTTTCTTTTTCACTTTTCTATCTTAGACATAAAGAAAAATAAAACTTGTAATTTTATATATCTAGCAAAAACATTACTATCGATAACCAAAATGAGTAATGAAAATGTTTTAACAGAGGCAAAAACACAAAGAGACTTGTTACAGACATCAGACAGTAACATTCAACATTCTTTGACCATGTCATGAGAAGGAAACAACTGAAATACGTTGTTAACAACTGGCGACATTAATGGGGGAAAAAGAGATGGATGGTGATGGAAAGACACATACTAGTAAAAGTGGTGTATCACAGTAGAAAGAGATCTGGAGACATGAATTTATAAATACAACCAGAAAATTAGGTTTCTAAAGAGAAATATTTGCCTGTGTCAGGTGTAAAGGCAAATGATGAAGCATTAAAAAGAACATACACACAATCTAACAAAGAAACAGAGAGAGGATGGAGTGCAGAGAAGGGGTCAGAGAGAGAGAGAGAGAGAGAGAGAGAGAGAGAGAGAGAGAGAGAGAGAGAGAGAGAGGAGAGAGAGAGGAGAGAGAGAGAGAGAGAGAGAGAGAGAGAGAGAGAGAGAGAGAGAGAGAGAGAGAGAGAGAGAGAGAGAGAGAGAGAGAGAGAGAGAGAGAGAGAGAGAGAGAATCTGTCAGATGCCAGTGCAGAACATTGTGACAGGGAAGTAGACAGAACAGTTTTAGCCTTACTGCAGCAGCTAAAAGAAATGCCCAAAACAGACACACCAGAAAGCAATATGAACATAATCACTATGACCAGAATAACGTTTTGCAATTTTATTACAAATAACATATAAGTCATTTCATGGTAGTTAAAAGGTACAACCGTTTAAACAAGTTACATAACATAAATAACTCTATAAAGAAATTTGGGAGCATGATATTAATATCAAAACTGCTCAAATGCCACAAATAAAGACACAAACATTCCATTATTCCATACAAACATCATCATCATCAAGTGCCATGCCGACTGACGTAGGCATTCATGTCTCTCCAAATATCTCGGTCTTTGGTATTTTGGATCAACTCTGCTGATGATATTCCTCCATGCCACCATCTCAACCCATCCAGCATCATTTCTCTTGGTCTGCCTCTGCCTCTCCTCCCCTCGATCTTTCCAGTTGTCACGATGTTCTCAAATGCCTCTTTTCTCATCCCATGACCAAAGAAAGCTGTCTGTTTCTTTCTTATTGTTGTATATAATGTTCTAGTTTCATTAGCCTCTTTCAGGCAGTTGTTGTTAGTTACTCTGGCAGTCCAAGGAATTCACAACATTTGTCTCAGAAACCACACCTCTCTTGCCTCCAAGTTCTTCCTAATTTTTTAATTTACATTCCAAGATTCACTGCCATACAGCAACACAGACTGTATATAGCACTTCAGCATTCTCTTTCTGGCATATGAGACTACGACCTCCAGCATGAGAAAGGAGGTGGAGGCAGTAACAGCGGCATTCCGGTGGCTAGAGGAGACTACTGCAACACACGTATTCATTACGGAGTCAAAGAGTATGCTTAGCAAGGTGGAGAAAGGAATGTTTCGTGTGGAATGGCTCTCCTTGCTTCAGAGGTCACAGATCGTGAGAATTGTATGGTTATTTTGCCCTGGCCATGCGGGTGTACGAGGGAATGAACAGGCTGATAGGCTAGCAGGGAAGATACCTCTTGGTGGAATTTTGCCTAAGGACAAGGGGGAGGTGGTTGTACGCTTGTGGGACCAGGTGGAGAAGGCGGAGGAACAGATTGAGAACCCATATGTGGAAAGAATGAGATTGTGGGGAATCGGCAGGGGTTCTGGAAGAATCTCAAAACTGAGAGGGAAGACCAGGAGAACATTTAATCAGATAGCGGTGGGAAATATTAGTAGTATGACTCTTCGCTGGTTGTTGAACAAGGGGACGGAGCACGTATGGGAATGTCCTGAGTGCAGTGATGTCGGTTCTTAACTCAACTCAATCCAACTCTCTTTCTAACATTCAATGATAGTGACTTATTGCATAAAATACTTTTCATTTTCTGAAAAGCAGCTTTTGTTTTCCCTATTTTGATCTTAATCTCTGTTGTGCACCTTCCATCTGATGTTATAAATGCCCCTAGGTATTTAAAATTATCCAACTGGTTAAGAATTTTACCGTCTATTTCCATTTCAGATTTTGGTGTCACCTTTTTCTTTGATATCACCACTGTTCTTGTTTTCTTGATATTCAAGGAGCGTTCCTTATTTGCACTCTTCTTACTCTTGTCCAACAATTGTTGAATATCTGTTGCATTATCTGTCACCAATACTGTGTCATCTGCATAGCGTATATTGTTTATATTATAACCTCCGATTAGTATTCCTGGCTTATCTTTGTCTCTCTCATTATTACTTCGCTCTAGGGGGAGAAGAGATCCTGTGACAAGACACATCCCTGTCATACTCCTAGCTTTATTTGTTCATAATTGCCCTATTTATTTCCTATTTTAATTGCTGCTACTTGGTTCCAGTAAATATTCTTTACTATTCTGAGATCTTTCCCATCAATGTTGATATCTTTCCCATCAATGCTGATATCTTCCAACATTTTAATAAGTTCATCATGTTTTACTTTATCAAATGCCTTGGTATAACAAGGAGCACAAATATGCATCTTTCTATGTCTCTATTGATCTTCCCATTAGTGTTCACAATGCATATATTGCATTGCTTGTACCATTTCCTTCCAAAAATCCATACTGTTCTTCAACAATTTCCATATTTGGAAATATATATATATTCCTTAATTTGCTGTAAATATCATTCAACATGTGGTTAACATATCTACTCCAAATTCTCCCAATACTTCTACTGTGATTCCATCTGGCCCAGCTGTTTTTCCTTTCTTTATATGTTTGACAGCATCAGTGACTTTTTCTTTTAGAAGAGATAAACGTTCTAAGTTTCTTCTGTTAATTCTTCCCTTTCTTCATCAAATAATTCTCTTATATACTCATTCCATCTCTTCTTTATAGCACCTTCCTCCAATATCTTTGCTGTTTTTGATTTAAAACACCCTGTATGTACTCTTATTTTTCTTCCTGTGAATATTCACTATATTTCGCAACAATAACCTAGAAGGATTTTATTAAAATATAACCCTTGTATAGTAACCCACACCATACCTTGTTTTGATATGTACCAGTGAAATGTACCACAAACAGACAATTCTCTCTTCTAAACACCCCCCCCCCCCCCCCCAATCCTTAAAGGAGGCACAGACATTTACAACTGAAAGCATTATATGTGAAAACAATATATCACTGGGGAGAACATGAATGAGCTAGATACCTGCAACAAAGAACCCTAAACATTCAGATAGTTGTATAGAGAAGAAAACTAAAGCAGCAACACAAAGGTCTTTCAGAAAAGTTCAGAAAAGTGGCTGTGATATTTATGCTCCAAAAAAAAAAAACCAAAAACCAAAAATAGCATTCATCCATCCATCCATTCATTCATTCAGTAGCATGCCCTTTGCAGAACCTCACTCCCGTAACAACCTTCCGGAAAACCTCTCGATCATTAGCAAGATGTCCGCGTCTGATACACCCATCTGGAGATCATCCGCCACATCCTGCACCCATCTTCTCTTTGGCCTTCCTCTTCCTCTCTTCCCAGGCATATACCCCTCCATTATTGTTCACTCCAAACTTGCGTGACATTTCAAGTAACCAAAATATTTCAATTTTCTTTGTTTTATCATCTGTAATAGCCAACTGTCTTCAATATTCAGCTCTTGAAGTATGGATGCATTTGTTCTTTTCTTTATCCAAGATATTCTTAGAACTTGTCTAAAAAACATTCATATTAAAATGCATTTATGCACTGTTCAGCATACATCAGGATTAAGTATATAGCATGAAAAAGAATTGCATAATAAATTTTCATTCATTTGCATACAGTATATAATTTAAAACGGTTCCCACACTAATATTAGTACTGATCTTGTACATAAAGAAACCAAAAAGCTATTATATGTGTATGGCGTACATGGCTTTGGGGCAGTGAATGCAGTTTCATAATCCTGTATATTGGGTTCAGAATAAGCCACAGGTGATTTAGGAAATAGATCACCTTGCTTTTCACAAATGTATGAGCGTAACACAATGAAACAAATGGTTAGTAACAGCTACTGGACATGAATACTGGCTGAACCTCATGAAAGAAAATATTGGTCCCAAATTCTGGTGTTCACGCCTTTAGGAGTTCAAAAACAGACGACAAAAAAAAAAGACTTTGTTATATTAAAACAGACACATATCAAATACCATAATCCTGCTTGTTTCTTCACTGCGATTATAGCCAGGCACTGGCAGACATCTTGAGGCATGGCCATAGCATGAACAGCTTCCACGCACTGTAACATCGTACAAGGCATAGTAGTATTTTTCCTTGATCTCATCCCTGTTGTCCAGAAGTGTGTCACCTGTAACAAGCAAAATATGAGTCACATGAGGAACAGAAAGTAGCTGGAAGAACAAATGTAGTGTTCACTGGCAATTAAAGAGGGAAAAGCAAGGTTTACACGAGAGCAAAGTAGCAGGAACAACAAATGTAGTGTTCACTGGCAATTATCAAAGTAGCAAAAACTAGAACTGCTGACAAAAGAATATTTATAGTGTGTTGGTTTTGGAATATTAAACTGGGATCCTAGATAATGCAGTAAAGTTTGTGCACTGTGTTGTAAAGCCTCCTGTATGATTTACTGCGGAAACCTGGGTCACCTAAGGAGGTATGTATGCACAATGAAGGTAGCTCTTTCCAAAGCTGAAACAAACCTCAACGCACAATATACCCACACACAAAAACAAGACAAACATATGTTAATCATCCACTTCAACAGAGATATGGTTTCTGAGACACCTATTGCAAATACTTCAGATGGTCAGAGTATATAACAATGAGTGCCTGGAAGAGACAAATTAAAGTGGAGCATTATATACTATGATTAGAAAGGCAATGTTTTTATGTCAAATAATGAGAAGAGAGGACATTGGTGAACATCGTGATGGCTGAAAAGGTCAGCAGAAGCATAGGAAGACCAGGTGAACAGATATGTGATGGTGGTATGGGGTAATGTCAGGAGCAGAACTGATCCACAATACTGAGATCTGTGGATTGACTTGAATTCCTGTGCCATTAGGCAGGGCACATGATGATGATGATCTACTGAAACTTTGCTGTGAAAAGCAACTTGCTTGTAATTCACAGATCTGAACTTACAAGTGTGAACAGTAAATGGTTGAATGATAGAAACCATGCAGTATTTATTCTTGAGTAACATGGCACTGTTCTCCAGAGATAAGATCCATGAAGTTATAGGTACTGGTTGCCAACAACAAGCAACTTCTCTTACAGCTTCTGTGAGTGTAACTCAATACCTACACGTGTCTTAACTCCTATACACCACAAGCCACTTGAACATCTTTTGTAGAATGTTTAAATCCCAGTGTGCCTGAAGCTTCTAATTTTTATACTGTCTTGTATCAGCTGCAAATGATTTGTAAGCAGACAGCTTGGTCGCTGTTCAGACAGCAATAGCAAACTACTGAATGTAAGATTATCTAGAAAATCAACAACAGCCAATAAATTTTGGGCTTGAGTGAAACGTTCTGTGAAGGACATGGAACTCACTTTAGTGTAGAATCTGAAATCTGCTTCTTTCCTTTGCTTCTGAGAGTGCCAATCTGTACCCATTATTTCTTTTATTACTTTAGTACTTTGGTTGAATTAGGAGAATCCACAATCTTGCTCAAGCTTTTATGTTATAGCTATCCCCTTCCTTCCATTGTAACTTGTTTTCTTACCAGCTGAAGAATGAGCGTTTATTTGTGTGTGCCGATTTTCTTTGCAATTATGCCTGCTAGTCCTTGAAAGTTAGAAAAAGAGTCCTTGCATGTTACACAGAACCAATTTTACCATACGGTTGTGAATGCTAGAAAAATAGTAAACAGGCTTGAACCCGGGACCTCCAGCACTCAAGGCGGACACCATACCTCGAGACCACACAGCCCCCGTAGCTAATTTCCCGAGCTAATTATCCCCCCTCCTTTTTTTTTTTTTGCATATCCTTTACAGGACATCGCTGTCAACAGCAGCATCTTTCAGCTGTCTATTGATTTCTTGGCAAGATTACGCTCAGTAGTTTGCCATTGATTTCTGAGCGGCCGGCTCAGTATCCCGCAAGTCACCAGCGGGGGTCGAACTGCTCCCAGTTCTCTCCCGCTACGAGACTTTGCATGATAAACGGGATAACGGAGAAAGTGTTGTAACCCCTCAACCAGAGAGACCGGCATCCCCCCTCCTAGCTAATAGGAAATAAGAACGACTATGCCTTGCTGACGTGTGTTGTCTTGTTTTCTATATGCTTGTTGCAACTGTAGACAAGTAGCCAAGGGCGACACGCTTCAGCTGAAATATTTGGGCGGGCACACTGATCTGTCTACATTCAACCCGCAGTTTCCAAGACGTTCTCCCGCAGACGTACTGACACATAGAGAATGTGTCCGGACGGTTACATTATTTCGTGTGATTGTGTTTGCTCGCTTTGACCTCACGTGCAGTCCATACGCGTGCTTCTACTTCTAGTGTAGTGGGCTGATTTTTGCGGCTGGGTCAGCTTTTCCTATTGCAAGCGCCCCTGACTTATAATGATGTTTGTAAAGCCTCATTACACTTTGTGTGTAGAACAAATGCGAAAATTGAATTACATGATGTCATCAAAAAATGTGTTCCAAAGACCATCGTGAAACAGTATGCAGCGAATGGCTGTCGTCTGCTGGAGTAATTCTTTGAACTTCAAACAGAATGGACAGAAGTTTTCAAATGTCAAATACAAAGTGTAGTGAGACTTTACAAACACCCGGTATAAAACATCTTGTGTTGAATACGAGGTGACATTATCATGTCTTCACTGGCTTTGTCTCTCAAAATGTTGGTTGAGTTTTCCATAATGTGACCAAAAGTGAACTAGGAAAGATGTTTCTTTCTAGAAGACAGCAAATTAACTTCGCAGTTCCCCAAATGACGGCAAAGATTTACAGGATGATGAGATTTTCAATTTGTGATAGAATTAACACCATTAACGATTTGTGTATTATATGAGTGTATATATGGGGAACCTATGTCCGAAGGCCAAGGAGGTAAAGTTGTGGTGGACTGGATATGCTTGAGAATCACTGAACTAACTACACCACGCCAGAAGCAGTCAGCTCAAGTATGATCGTACTCACACTTGGCCGCTCCAGCTCCCGTGTGACACACACATACACACGCGCGCGCGAACATACACACGCCCTGGAAGAAGCCGAGATCAGGCTCCCAGATAACGAATGCCAAAATGCTTCCACGGCGGAAGTGAGTAACCTGGGAAACCATCTGATACATGTGCACACCATTAGAAAATGACTCCGTGCAGCGCGTGATATAGATGCCTCAGTGCCCACTCCGACAGCGATGTAGTGATGCACACCTTCCCTTTTAAATCTTACAGACGATGACGGTTCTCCCAAGTCTGGTGCAGAAATGTTCCCTCTCACTGTTAAGTTTAACTGTCGCTTCATTCCAAGAGTATCCACGACTATAAACAAGCTACTAATGCTATAACGGGAATCTCTTTCGTTGAATATCCTTTACAGGACGTTTGCAGTCAACGCCAGCATTTTTTGCTGTTGTTGATATCTTGGCAAGTTTACGTTCAGTAGTTTTCCAATTGCTTTCTGAACGACCGACACCCATACCATTTCGTAAAAAACCAACGCAACGCGGTCTGCTGCCAAATCGCGTGCAGATGTGTTTCGAACGTGGGTAAGCGGGCTCACGAACCGCGTCCGTAATGCCTTCGCCACGGAATGCGATAACGGGAATACTGAAGTTATAATCATGACATACCGAACACTGCACTAGCCAGGCGGCCTTAATTCCTCAGGCTCCAGACCCCCCTGCCATACACCGCAAGGTAATATATAGGCAGTAAATGACAGTTTTTATGATGAACGAACAGCTTCACAACCCCGACATGTCGGATTTGAAACAATCCGCATGCTATTTGGGAATCGACCAGCTGCGTTGATTTTCACAACTGCATGAGAATCGGCCGTCTAGAAAATAATGCCGGACTTTTGAACATAAAATTACCCGGAAAATCACAAATCGTCAGTAAATGCTGGAGTTGAATGCAACATCCTATAAAAGAGATGCAATTAACTTTGTTTTTTAAAGAAACTTAATGTTTGGTCTCTTGCTAAAAAAACACATATATGTGGACATAGAACACTGGCCTCCCCTTCGCTGAAGTTAACTCTTTGTGTCCCAGACAGGCGCCGTAGATACTGTCAAAACTGAATAACTAGAACATTTTGACTTTAACAACTGTCAGGGCAGGAGGAGTTAAAATCTGACTGGGACAGAAGAGTTTCGAAACATGTGTGAATGCTGGTTAGTTTCAGGCTCCAAGATTATCCGGTTCCAATCCCAGCCAAGAGTTGAACATGTGCACAAGAAACACTGACGTCTAATTTATATCGCACGTGCTTTGGTAGTGAGATAGGATATGTATTTTTCTTTGATAAAGGCAAAAAGCAGGAAGTCCCGCGTACAAACTGCGCACGTAAAAATAAGGACTGTCTTCTTCTGATGCGAGTAACCAGTTCTCTTTGTGGGTTAACTTCTGTCAAGATATCTTCATTATAGTTTGTATCAGTTCGCAGACATTGTTCTCATCATTCTTCTATAAAAGCAGATTTCCGCACATTTTACACAATTCTTCACTTCTCTATTAAATGTCTATGTTTCGCTTCCGTACATCAGGATTGGCTCAATATAACTCCAAAGGACTATTTTTCTCATCTCGATTGCAGAAAACTATTCTCCATCTTGTGAAATGCTGCTTTTGCTTCGGATATTCAACATATGAAATTTAGCAAGACCCCCGGTTCAGACAGCGTCACAACAGAAATGATTAATGCTTTAGAAGAATATGGAATAGATAAAGTTACCAGTCTGCTTAATACAATATATGATACTGGAAATATACCTCAGGAGTTATGTAATTCTGTATTTATTGCAATCCCAAAGAAATCAGGAGCCTTGGAATGTGATCAACATCGAACAATTAGTATAATGAGTCACATCACGAAGATTTTGCTAAGAATTATCATGCAAAGAGTTAGGAGGAAAATACAACCTGAAATAGGAGAAGAACAATGTGGGTTTGTGGAAGGCAAGGGTACAGTATATGCTGTGTATATACTGAGAAACATAATCGAACGTTCTATAGAAGTAAACAAAGATCTACACCTTTGCTTTATTGACTACACAAAGGCTTTTGATAAAGTGAGACATGTCAACATGATAAGGATGCTTGAAGGTCTACAAATTGATGGAAAAGATCTTAGACTTGTAAAAAACATATATTGGAAACAACAAGCTGCCATAAGAGTTGATAATGAAGTAAGCCAATATCAGCCTATTAAAAGGGGTGTGAGACAGGGATGTGTAATGTCTCCAGATCTGTTTTCCCTGTACAGTGAAAGTATTTTCAGAAATATTGAAGATATGGAAGGAATCAAAATTGGGGGACGATGCATCAATAACATTAGATATGCAGATGATACAGTCTTGATTGCAGACAATGAACAGGACCTGCAAAATTTAGTAGATGCGATTGTTACACACAGTGAACAACTAGGGTTAGAATTAAATTGTAAAAAGACACAGATTATGGTCGTCACTAGGAAGGACGAAATACCACAATGTAATATACAAGTAAATGGGAATATTCTTCAACAAGTGAGCAGGTACAATTATCTCGGAACAGTAATAACATCTGATGGGAGATGCCTTGAAGAGATTAGAACAAGAATCGCCATGGCAAAAGTAGCCTTTAGCAAGATGAAAAACATATTGACCAATAAAAAGATGTCAATTGAAACGAGAAAAAGAGTGTTGAGATGCTACATTGAACCTGTACTTTTATATGGATGTGAAGCGTGGACAATGAGCAGTCAGGCTGAAAAACATCTGATGGCTGTAGAGATGTGGTTTCTGAGGAAAATGCAAAGAATACCATGGACAGCCAGAAAGACCAATGAACAAGTCCTTCAAGAAACAAATGAAGATCGTAAATTGATTAGAGAAATTAGACGTAGACAGTCAAAATTTTTTGGGCATGTTATGAGAAGAAATGGATTGGAGAATTTGGTGACAACTGGTAAGATCGAGGGGAACAGACCAAGGGGAAGACCTAGAAGCAAGTACCTGGATGGCTTGGCCTTGTGGCATGGTCGAGACAGAAACACGGAGCTGATCCACGACTCTGGTGATCGTGTGAGATGGCAGAACATGACCGCCCACGCTTACCGGCATGGCACATGATGGATGGATGGATTCAACATTTAATTTCTTTAATTCACTTCAATCTGCTGTTATTATAGTACTCAAATGCTCAAATAAAATAACGTATGTATACATTCACATCACATAAAAATGAACACAAGAAGAGGAAAGACCAGGAATTAATGAATGAATCAGCATACAGTCGTGCAAAACCAAAATGATATTCATGCTGCCTGAAATTAGAGCCTACCACTCAGGTCCGTGTAAGATTCTCCTTATTCTTTCTCGTGCCACGGCGGGAAGAGAGCGAGATTACAATCACAACTAATGCGGTTAAAGTGAATGGTATCACGTGCCTGTGAAAGAAAGGCACAGGAGAGACCAGCCAAGTACCAACGCCTCAATTCAGACTGACAGGCAAAATACAGGAAGTAGTATACATGCACACAAAGGACTATGAGTTGAACCGTGCCGAGAGATGAACGTGAGTCATTTCCGCAATATCATGTTACTTTATCCACCAGTATCACGTTGCAGTATATTTGTCTCTGGCGTGAGGACGCGTTGCTGCAGACTGTATCGAGAGAGAGAGAGAGAGAGAGAGAGAGAGAGAGAGAGAGAGAGAGAGAGAGAGAGAGAGAGAGAGAGAGAGAGAGAGAGAGAGAGAGAGAGAAGGGGGCGCACGTGGATGATCTAAACAAGAAAACAAAAGAGACTCAATAAGACTTGAGAAATGTATTACTGAGTGTTTCTTTGCTAGGTTACAAAGAAATTGTTATAAAATAATCATTTTCTCGTAGTCTACAAAAGTGGCCAAAGACACAACAGTAAAGAAGTGCCAGTATGAAAAAGTATGTACAAATAATGAAGTCACAAGAACTTAATACTTTCAAATAAGTCCTAATTACAAGAGATACTAAAACTTTTAACATTTAGTAGTATTTTGTGTTTCTGGTAGTAGGAGGTACCCACAGCATATGTTACTCCATTCCATTAATAAAGGATAAACGTGATATTCGGACAGTTCATCAACGGATATTCCGACAGTTCATTAATGGATATCCGACAATTCATTGATGGATATTCCGACAGTTCATTGATGGATATTCCGGCAGTTCATTGATGAATATTCCGACAGTTCATTGATGGATATTCAGACAGTTCATTGATTAATGTGATGAAGCACAGCGCATCTTCAACAAGGTCAAACATATACTTCTTTGCAGACAAATATCGCAGACACTAAAATTGAGATTCATCAATTGAAGTATGTATTCAATAGAACCATACTGATTGGAAACATAGACCACAGCTACAATGATGATGGAGCTTACTATTTGAGGTTTTTAAAGGTGGGTCTTAAAGGGCGAATTTCTCGGGGAGAAAAAAAAGACTTAGACAAAAGAAGTCAAAAACAACACAATAATAAAAGGGATCATAACCTGGGGTCCTGGGGTTATAACTTTTTTTTTTTTTCCACAGCTCCAGTAGTCCTATTGGCTTCACACACTACACTCTTCCGTAGTACAATTGCTTGTACCTATGGATATATTTGAAATTATTCCCAAATCAGATTCGCTGTTAAAGTGTCAGCCTGAAGTGCCTGGCTTCTGAAGCTCTCAGGCGCATTCCTGTCTTTTACGAGAAAAAAATTCTCCTTCTGGGAAAATGGGACTAGATTATGTGTGTCGCGTGTGCGTGTGCGATTATACACACGTTCATGAAACACCCGGGCGGAGTTCTGCGGGAATAGTTTATTATCCTTTTGCTATCTTCTGTGTGAATGCTGTATTATCACGTTGTCGAAAGTGGCACATGCCAGACTCACAGAATTAAAAGCCGTTAGGTCAAGGAGGAAGGGTGTGGTAAGCGACTGGAGATATTGCCAGTGAGTAAAGATACACACGGGCCGCTCCCTTCGCTAGGCTGTCAAGCAGTGTTGCCATCTCCTTTTGATGAAAAAAGCACCAAAATCGACCCCAAAAAGCACCAATAATTTTTGGAAAGCACCAAAAAAAAAAAAAAAAAAAAAGCACCAACTGTTTTTATTACAAATGTAACATGGTAGCACATTATAATTTATTATTATCACTTCATATTACAATGAAGTTTATTCCAGATCCGCCAAATCCCAATTAGAGCTACTCGCGAGCCAAAAAAGCGCTAAATTGCAATACTATTTTTTGGGAAAGCACTAAAACAAGCACTGGCGGTATTCATTCATAATGTTATAAAGTAGCACATTATAATGTATTATTATCACTGAATATTAGAATGAAGTTTATTCCTGATCTGCCAAATCCCAGTCAGACAACCCCTCTTCAGTGTCTGTAACTATTTCCAGCTGTGTTTGCTCATGCGATGATGATGATGATGATGATTGAAAGAAACGTGTATATGCCTCATGTGATCCAATTTTTCATAGAATATCCTTAGGTAGTTTATAATCATGACAGCATTTGCCATATTTTTTCAATCCATATCTAATAGTCAAAACAGCTGTCAAACTTTTGATGCTCAGTCTGTTCCGCAATTTTGATTTTATAACTCCCATCTGACTGAAAATACGCTCCACGTCCGCATTAGAATGGGGTAAAATTGGCACAGTTAAAGCTAAATCTGTAAGATCTTGGAAAGGATTTTCACCGGTGGCATCCCTGTATGAGGCTATTTCTGCCCACAGACCAAGTGTGTCAGAGGTCTGTGGCCACTGCATATAATGAAGTTTTCGCCACTGGAAATCGATGCGGGTGAGAGTAACTGCATCTTCTACAAACATTTTATCAAGATCCAATATAAAGGGCTTCATTGGCTGTAGACAGTCACTTCCACTAAGACATGACATGGACCGCAACACGCGAACGTTATCCGGCAAACGTAATCGCAGCTGTATCAACAGCTCAATTAAAAACTGGATGCACCTTCCACGAATTTCTTTCTCACCAGGAAACTGGTAGCCTGCTATTTCTTTCTCAAACTCATAACCTAGATTGGGATTAGGATCTAAATAATCTTGAATAGCATCACTTTCTGTTACCCCCCCCCCCCCCCCCCCCCCCCCCCAAAGGAATAGCAATCTTTGAACTGATAGAATCAGTGAGTTGGACAAGATCGCTGAGTAGTTTTGTTGGATCCTGTATATCTGCTTCGAATTTCTTAGTCACACTTTGAACTTCTCCGAGAATATGCTTGAGAAATATGAGATATACATAGTTTTTCATATCGCTAAACATAGAATTTAGAAGTTCCTCTGTAGTAACAGGGATCGTTGAGTCTTGCTATATCAAAATTAGTTCTGAGTTCGACCCACTGCTGCAATATTCTGACAATGGCAGATTGAATGGACATCCATCGTGTCTGGCTTAAATGAACAACCTTCAGCGGATGTTGTCCATTTATTGAAACAAAAAGCTCCCTGTACTTTGCTTGACGAAGACTTGAGTGAGAAAACCAGTTATATGTTTCTCTAATCATGAACTCTATGTTCCTGGGCAGACAAGCAGCCGCAGCCTGTGACACTGCCAGCTGAAGGGAATGACATACACACCTAACTAGTACCAGATGAGGAACTTCGGATTTTAATTTTGTATATACTCCATTGTTTACACCTGTCATGACAGATGCATTGTCAGTGCCGAGTGCAACTAGACTTTGCAACTCAAGTCCATTCTTTGTTTAAACAATCTTTTAACGCATTGCATATTGCCTGCGCGATGCAGTCACTCACTTCAACTAAATCGTATTAACGAGAGTTAAATTACTTGAATATTGCGCGTTAATGCACTAAGACTGTTTTACTCCCTCGCTTCAGTTCAAATTCGGCTTTTTAGTGTTCCCAAAATGATTTTTAAAGTAATTTTTACCCACCCAGAAAAAGCACCAAAAAGCACCAAAAACAAATTGTGAAGCACCAAATTCGCGCGGCCGCGCTAAATACAACATTTTGGCACTAAATTACTTGAAAAAGCACTAAATTTGGTGTGAAAGCGTCAAAATGGCGACACTGCTGTCAAGTCTGTATACAATAGACCTTAATGTTTGTTTTTAATGTGGGCGTGTATGTAGCTAGATAATCTCTGAATTTATGATAGTGTCGCTGGAAACGAGAAAGTCCATTTTGCGTTTTCGCTAATATGTCTAAATAGCTTTCGCTAATGAACCTCCGGCCGGTGCAGGGGCTCATGGGTTAATCAACACATCTCACAATTCTCCGACATACCGAAGTTGAGGGTTAGAAATCAGCCGCAGGCGATGTCGAAGCATACCGCTTTGTGTTGATTTCGATAGCTATGAGAGTGGGTTGTTTAGAAAGAAGTGGCAAGCCACTGAACGTAAAAACATTGTCAAGTAAATCACAGCCTCAAAATACTGGTGTTGGTTGCGACGTCCGGTAAAGGACATGCAGCTAAATTTTTGAATGGACTTCTGAGGCCAGTGAAATAAGTTGGTAACTAAATACTTGGTGTTTGTCCATCAAGAATGATGATGACCATTCATTTCATCCACTGAAGTTGACAGTTTGGAGCCATGAGTTCTATCTACCATGGCTGGTAAGGCCTTTTTGGGCTCGAAATGTTCTTTGACAATGTGAGCAAAGAGATGTTCCATGAGGAGGATCTCCTGCACTGGCTTTTCTGTCCAGCCTTTTTTCACCGCTCTTGCAGTCCTGTTTGCTTCACAAATGACTACACCCTTGCGTAATGATGTACGCCTCGAATTTCCACGAATGTTGGATGAAGAATGACTTGTGCGATGAATTGGATTAAAGTGATGAACAGTTGAGCAATTCGACGATCACACTCTCTCGTATGAGTCCATCTGAATCCAGTGGCAAGACAAGTCAAGACGACTGAAGACAAATACACTGTGAAGTGGATGACCAGGGCATCTACGTGTTCAGTACGTTCCACAACGTTTTGCACGTAAACGCCGTCTTGAATCATCAATGATTTCTTCCGCGCAAGTACTGACCGGCATTCATAGAAAAAGAAAGGGGAAAGCATATATAACAGAACACATCGGACAACAGGAAAACATAAAACTATAGGTACACCGGAGTTCGAATTATCATCCCTCGAAATGACAGAAAGAGTGTGCAGCCATCTGGCAGCCATCTAGACACTTCTTACTGTCTACTGTGACTGCCTGTCAACACCATTGTCTTTATTTCTCATGTTATTTTTTCTGAACGGACTTCCGCAATGAGTGACGATTCATCATCATTATTATCCAAGCCGTCGCCCCAGGGAAGGTTGGCGGCAATAGTCCTCTAGTGGTTTCAGTCATAAGCCTTTTATTGTACACTGTTCTAATGCCACAAGATTTTAAGGACGCGTCCATAGTCCACCTATGCAACCGTAAAGTAAACCGCCGTTACTGTGACAACCACAGAGGCATCTCCTTGATCTCAATTCTTCTCAATCGCCTCACAGCCCATCTCGACCAAGATCTTTCTGAGCGTCAATGTGGCTTTAGAAAAGAACGAGGGCCTGTTCACATGATTTTGGCTGCAAGGCAGTTGCAAGAGAAATGTCAGAAATAGAACTTTGAAATGTTGTCCACTTTCATTGATCTTACCAAGGCTTTTGATACAGTCCGCAGAGAAGAACCAAGGTAGATTATGGAGCTATTATAGAGCTATCTTAATAATCACTAACACTACTTTACTTCCCCACCCTCAGCACTCTTTTCGACCATAAAGGGTCATCGTTTAAATAATGAAATAAAATAAAGCAGCAGCAGCAAGGCTACTACACTAAATAAAATAAAAAGAACGAATACAGAGGAAACTTAGAAGTGCATAAAGACTTAGAAGTTAACTGTCGTTGCCGTCTCCAGTTTGACAGGACGCATTTTGAGATGTTCGGGGGAAATAAAGGCCGCTGGCCGAAACCAGTCTAGTGTCAGATGTATGATTTATACCCCCTACCCTCCACCCCCATCCAGCACCCCCTTCCCCACTTAGATTTGAACTTTTTGAACTTGATTTTTTAGAACTTCACATGAGAAAGAAAATATATAACGGAGCAAAGTAAAATCACGGCACGAGAACGACATCACATTCATCATGGTGCAGCGGCAGACTACTCATCTCCCATCGTGGAGGTTCGCGGTTCAGTGACATGTGACATTATTTGAAATAAGCATATGAACGAGACAAGATTGATTGATTGATTGATTTAGGAATCGACATCACAGCATTCGGGGCATTCCCATAAGTGCTCCGTCCCCATCCTCAGCAGCCAGCGAAGAGTTGCAACACTAATAGTACCAGTAGCAATCTGATTATATGTGCGTCTCGCCTTTCCTCTGAGCGTCGAGCGTCGGCTAGATCCCCTCGTCACTCCTCGCTGTCTCATTCTTGCCAGACCATGGTAATCTATTTGCTCCTCCGAGGTGTACACGTGGTGCCACAAGGCCGCAACCACATCTGCCTTGTCATGTATCAATACTCCATCAAGTTCTGCAGAGCCAGCCAATCTGTCCGCCTGTTCATTTCCCAGCACACCGGCATGCCCCGGAGAAAAGATCCAGGCGATGCTTGTCACCCGTGACCTCCGAAGCGAAGCAAGCCACTCCGCACGAAGCCTGCCCGTCCTCACCCTCGTCAGCATGCTTTCTGAGTCAGTTACAATCACGATGTGTGTGTGTGTCGTATTCTCCATCCAGCGGAGAGCCGCAGTGACTGCCTCCACCTCCATTCTTAAGCTGGATGTTGTGGTATCATATGCCAGGCTCTCCTGCCCCAAACATCGACCATTAGCTTTGGCTATGAACCCCCAGCCACTTCTCTCACCTCTTGACACCGAACCATCTGTGTAGATAATCACATCACCCGAGTGAGCATTGTCCTGAATTAGTTGCTGGATTTCCACTTCCGTGGCCCCTGCTGGCCACTCCCTGCACTCCCGGCTTAATGTGATTATAACTCTGCACAAGTCTGACTGCTCCGCTGGCACTCTGACCCACTCCTCTCCACGCCTAATGTTCTCCAAGGGGCACACCTGTCTGATCGTATCCTCCGCCTGAGCCATCCATGATTTCCCTCTTATCAGTCGCTGACCCTTAACTGCGTCCAGCGCCTCATGCAGTGGGTGGTCTGTGTCTGCAGCTACTCTGAGGTAAGCCTTCGCCTGCATCACCTTGAGCCTACCAGCAACAGTCGGCAGACCAAGGATGTAACGCATACACACTACTGGGGTGTCTCTAGTGCATCCCCGAATGACCCGCATAGCTTCGTTCTGTATGCGCTCTAACTTCACCAGCTGACTCTCTGAGACAGTGAGCAGACCTAATCCATAATCAATTACTGAGAGGATCAAGTGCTGGTATAGTGTGAAAAGCATTCTCTGCTCTGTGTTCATTGCAGCCATAGTTTTAAGTGCACTGAGTCCCTTTTGAGATCTTGTCACAACCGTCTCCACATGGTCCTTGAAGGATAGGCTCCTGTCAAATGTGATCCCCAGATACTTCAGTTTGTTCTCTCTGCTGACATTTCTCCCATCTATCGCGAGGCTTGGGACATCAGCTCTTACAATCCTGTTGTCCAGAGAGCACCAAAAAACAAAACGAGACAAGAATGCCCATTATCACATTACTGTTTACCAATGTCTATAGATGGATCATAAAACAGCTGCAACAAACAGTACAATGCAGTGGGACTGGCTGAACAGCTGAACCATCTAGATTGCAGTGCCTCCCCATCCCTGTCTCACACAGAAACACATTATGGGAGGTCACAACTGGGTGTGAAAATTCACAGGAGAAAAACAGAGATATTAATTATAATAACTGAAAAAGATGAAACATGCTAATATTCAATCATATCTGAACATGGAAGAAAACAGTCTCATAAACACTACGATATCTCAGAAACAAGCTGACAGACTTTGGCCTCAGTAAACGTCACAGAGATGTGGAAAGGACAGTGATGGAAGACATGGCACCTGGAAGAAGGGACAGCGGTCGACCAGCACGAAGATGAATACGGGACATTAAAGACGCCTTGGGCATGAAAACGCATGAGGCACGGGAACTAGCAAAGGATCGAGCATCTTTTCAGCAGGCCGTGATGAGACACGATGATGTCCCTGAGTAGGAGGAGGCTTAACAGGCTAAGTGGCACTCGCATTACTTTTGATGAGACTTCAGTGTAATATGTGAAATTATACATATATCTAGGCAGCATAACAGGAAGTGCTGGTGGAGGGCACAAGGTGTTGGATTGGCACCTTGCCGTTTTGACAGACGATAGTTTGGTACACTGCTTCAAAAAGGCATAATAACTACAACCAATGGCGGTGGCGAATGTGGCCGATAAAGCCAATTCGCGCTGTAAATGTTCGTCCACAATTGATGCCTGTGACAACGTAGTCATTTCCACCATCTTACGTCTCCTACTGTATAGTGAGTGTGTCTTGCCTACTCCTGATAACCTCTATTGGAATCCCATCCTTACCTGCAGCCTTGCCAGATGCAAGTTCATTTATAGCACACTTAACGTCTGTTATGGTGGGAAGTGTATCCAGGTGGTCAAGAGTTGGCAGGGCCTCTATGCCGTCGAGAGCATCATCCGCTAGTTTGGTCTCACTTGAGTAAAGCTCTAGCCAGTGCTCTACCCATCTATCCATCTGCTGTTTCTTATCAGTGATGATTTCTCCATCTCCAGTCAAGGTTTTCAGTGGTGCACTTCTTTTAATCATTGGACCACAGGCTTTCTTTATCCCTTCATACATGCTTCTGACGTTTCTCCTATCTCCTGCGTTTTGAATGGACTCACGTAACTTGATCCAAAAGTCATTTGCACACTGCCTGGCAGCCTTTTGCACATCCTTCCTAGTTTGCTTCAGCTCACTCAGAGTGTTACGCATTGTTCTTTCCTTGTTTCTTAAGAGAGCTATCTTCTTTTTATCAATCAAGGGCTGCAGTGTCTGGCTGTTTGCCACAAAGCAGTCCTGCCTCTTATGATCCACAGTGCCGTAAACCCCTATCGCTGTTTTATAAAGAGTTTCCTTACGTTTACCCCACTGTTCACTAACTGTACAATTTTCTGATGTGTCAATGAAAGCGTCTTCAAGTTGCTGTTGAAACTCAAAGCACTTTTTCAGGATCGTGAGTGTTAATAATATTAATCCTGGGGCTAGATTTGTGTTTAGCTGTGTAGATTCTCTTTGGTCTCAGTCTAACTCTTGCAACAACCAAAGAATGATCCGTATCACAGTCAGCAAGCACTGAGTTAATGATGTATGGTTCAGATGTTGTCTCCGTGTTATGATGAAGTCCAGCTGATGCCAGTGGCCGGATCTGGGATATTTCCATGTGACATTATGCACACCAAGAGCACTGAAATCACCGAGCATATAAATGTAGTCAGATTTTGGAACTGCCTTGATCACAGAGTCTAACTCCTCAAAGAACGAATCCTTCACATCATAAGAGGAAGCGAGTGTGGGTGCATATGCAGTGATAATGGTGGCAAAACCACAACAGGTTGCCAATCGCAGGGATAATAGTCTTTCATTACCTCCAGCTGGAAGTTCAATCATTCCCAGTAGCAAATTCTGCACTGCAAAGCCCACACCATGTTGCCTTTTTTTTCTGCCTGCCCTCTACCCTTCCAAGAAGAGGTGTAATTGTTTTCCCTGAGTGACCCTTCCTCAGCGAGGCGAGTCTCCTAGCGGCCAGCAATATCAATGTTAAGACGACTGACTTCGGCATCAATCATAGACGTTTTTCTCACATCGTCCTTATTCGTCAAGTCAGTGGAAAATCATGTACACATGGTTCTTGCGTTCCAGGTTGTAAGCCGTAGCTTGAGGTTTATATTTTTCTTGTTTGTTTTATTAGTACCTGGTGTATTGGTTTTACAGCCTGTGATTCAGATTTTGTCCTAGCCCCAAGCACCCACTGAAGCAGGTAGGCTGTGGCGGATCAGCACCCAATTGGCCAGGGGCTGCCCAGCTTGAGGCGTGCGGTAGCATATCAGTGACACCTGTAGGTGTCTCCCGCCATCAGAGGCAACCCATGGCGCCCCACGTCTACACCAATTGAAAAGGAGTTATAACCCGTAAATGTTACATCTCGCTTTGATTCCGAGACCGGTTAAGACGAGGGATGGGGTTATTGCCTCTCCATAGCACAAAGCCTGGGCTAAAATATAGAGACCATGTGTTGCCCATGCAGCATGATCCCTCTCTCGGCCTGCCTAGTTCACTCTAAAGGAAAGGTAACACCTATACATCTGGAATAAGACAAGCTGCAGAAGCTGCCGGATCAGCAAAGCGATGCTCTAACTGTCTGCCTGTAGGAGCTTCGATCCTAGACCAGCTGCCAACCAAGGCTTAGGGCTTGGTCTGCCTTGCCATGACATTTAGTCTTTAGGTTGCATTTCCTCGCACCAGGATAAGGCTTGTACCCTCCCAATTGCGCTCTTCCACCCGAAGCCGTTGGCACAATGTGGGGTGTCAGGTTTGGTAAGCGCCGCCCAACATTCGGCGCTAACAGAAAGCAGGTAGCACCGTCATACGGTAGCTCAGTCATATCTGACTTAAGACCTGACAATTAGCCAATCCAACAGGAAGTGTTGGTGGAAGGCACACACATATATATATATATATATTAAAACAAGAATACAGAAGGAAGGACACCTTGTATGTGCTAGCAAACATAAAGCGGCGTCAATGTATACAGCCTTCAAAATATTATCATGACGAATGAGGCGGCGGGGCGACAGCGGAAAATGATAATGATGATGATGATGATGATGATGATGATAATGATGACGATGATTATGATGATGATGATAATGATAGGGGGAAATAGCAGAGAGAAAGAAGAAGAAAACGCAACCAATTTGTTCTGCCATTATCAATTAGCGCCAGACAATAATTGTGTTCACATTTATTTATCAGCTACATTTATGTCATTAGATGTTATCCCCCAAACATTCACAATTCTTTGGAAAATAATACTACCTGGAAGCTCGGTGTATCGGCAGGATATTTTTGACAGGTACATGGGATATTCTTGGCAGGTACATATGATGGAAATCTAATTAAACATGATTCGCCATTTGAAACAAAGCTAATCTACGATTACGACTTGTATCATAAAGCCTAATTACGCACTCTACCTGTGGCTTGTGGATTTCAATAGGCATTTCTGTCGAATGTAAATCGTCTCCCCTGATGCAATGCAGCACGTTTGTTTCTCTGTTAGTTTGTTTGGCCCATGCTAATCGACCTGACCGACGTAGGAAATCTTAACAGTAATTGTACCACCATCGACTGTCTCTTAGAGGTCATGCAGTACACACAAACTCCTATAGGAGGGACATTCATAGAGAAGTCTGCCACATGCCCAGAATGCCGTGTGTTCGCTTTAGGACTCCGCCATTCCGTTCCCCAGAGCAATTTGTTTCGGAGACCCTGTGGAGTTCGAGCTCTATCTGGCGCGTTCGGCTGTCGCTATGGGGAGAGAGACCTGAGCCATTTTTAGGATATAAAACCTGGTGCAATGAAGTCGACTCTCTTGTGGTTAAAACCCTTTAACACACACGCCTATGCCGCTTAAGGTAATGGCGCGAACAAGGTGAAACTAAGCCAATTATTAAAATAATCAAAAAAGGCTGTGAGAAACAATCCCACTAAGATTAATAGATTGGTGATTTTTTACGCAAGAATGCGAATAGATTAGAGATTTTCGGGGTGGTGGAAGGTGTGCATCGAATCAGCAAGAGGGGTAAGTGCATAGATGGTGATTATCTCTCATACGGGACAGATATAGATATTAAAGGATACACCGGATAAGAGACGTGTTGATGGGTATCGGCGCACATAATTAGAATCCATATGTGAAATTAATTTCATTGCCTCGCTAAAGGAACACGTGTTATCATTATCAGGTGCCATGCCTGGAAGCGTGGACACTCATGGTTCTCCGTCTTACACGACCACCAAAGTCTCAGATCAGTTCCACGTTATCTCAATTATGCCACCTGGCCAAGGTATTTAACTCTTTGACTCCCGTTTTTCCTTAACAGATCTGACAGGTGTGTCAGTAGGGTTTCAATTTCCTTTCTCATAACAACATACCCAAACAAGCTTAACTGTCTATTTCTACACATATTTTTTCTAACAGATCTGAGATATTCATCTGCTCCTTGAAGGACTGCCTCATTTATTTTTCTGTCCGTCCATAGTATTCTTTGCTTTTTCATCCGAAACAACAGACGTCACTCGAACAACGGTCATGACCATTACTAACACGATAACATAGCCCTAACCACGGTCCGCTGAAAAGTCCCTCAACTTTTCGCTAGTACCTGTGCCTGGAGAATTTTCACGACTAGAGTGCCTTAATGGACGTGTCCATCTGAAGGCGATATATCTTGTCACCTTTATTATTCTAACTGACCACATACTGGATTATGAAGACAGCAATAACTACTTCCTGAAATGGAATTCAATGGGCTCTGATGGAGGAGCAGCTTGATGTTCTGAACTCTACTGATGTGGTGTGGTGACGACGGCCACAGACACGGGATACATTTAAGATCGTTGTGACGCTTATAAAGGGAAAGCCTGTACTATACCTTGGGCGCCAGCGAGCCCTTTACTGGTTTTAAGGAACCCCATGCAAGACTTCTGCCATAAGTCCACGTCGTACATCACGGATACATGGCTACAACAGGCATAAACCGAACTGGCGGGGAAGGAGGAGGAAGAGGGAGAGTGAGAGAAAGAAGAAGATTGTGGTAAACAATAGCTATTCACTGAGGTATTATGTAGATTATATACGATTTATATCACTGCTTTTCTTTTCAGATTCATGATGCTGTTGAAACTTTCTGTTAGCTTCAACAGACCTCGAACGTCAGTTGAGTTGGAGAACGATATACGATAGCAGAAAGCGTATATGCACTATCGCCCTAGATTTCCCAAAAGTATTATCTAAAGATGTGTATATAGGGTGTCTTCTTCACTTAAAATAATTGTTCAACCTAAGCTAAAGCGATGGAAGAGAAACAGCGAGGAAGAAAAACATAAGGTAGCAGTGCTAGTGGCAGAGTGCAACAACAGGTGTCTTTGACAATCTAGTGCAATCGCTACAGATTTCTCTCTCTCTCTCTCTCTCTCTCTCTCTCTCTCTCTCTCTCTCTCTCTCTCTCTCCTCTCTCTCTCTCTCTCTCTCTCTCTCCAGTGAATCACTAGTACGGTATAACGTACCCTTCTTACCCCGTGATTCACAAATACTACACTCGAACTCCACTAATTTCATGCATACATGACATTTAGGTGCTCCGGCTGCACGTATATACATTAAACTAATAAGCTGAAGGACATTGGGAAGTGTATACATGAATCACCGTATAACTAACTTACAACACCGGTCCAATGTAGTTTGCTGCCGTAACAGAAACTACAACTACCAACATGCTGTCCTGATATCACGCTCACCGATGCTGACTCACTAACTCGACATTTGTCGAAACAACAACGACCACAGATACACTAGAAATTCAGTGCAGAGCAGAACAGTGTGCAGCGCAGAACAGCCACTCTCAGCTTCCTTGATGAAGAATACCCACAGGATCTCTGGATCCGAGTCTACACAGATGGGTCAGCACAAAATGCTGTTCGAAATGGAGGAGCGGGAGTGTACATAGAATACCCAAATAATACTAGGGACACAGCCAGAGTACCGACAGGAAAGTACTGCCATAACTATGATGCCGAAATTGAGGCAATCAAGATAGCAACAGAGAAATTACTAAATAACAGCAATGGTACACAACCTGTGGTGCTACTAACAGATGCAAAATCAGTACTCGAGGCGCTCCTCTCTGGGAAATTGCCAGTACTAAGGACACTACTTTCTGAACTTAGCAGTCAGCATAAAGTCACCATACAGTGGATACCATCCCACTGTGGAGTACCCGGAAACGACAGAGCTGATCAATTGGTTAAGAAGGAGCCAAAGAAGAACAGCCTGATGTGCCCGTTACATACCACCAAAAGAAAAGAATGATCAAATCAGTCAGAAAGCCACCAAAACCTGCTCAAGATGACTACCACGTTATGCACAGACCAGAACAAGTCATTATTCTGCGCCTCAGAACAGGACACAATAGGTTACGCAACCACATGTATACAAAATTCAAGATTGGTGAAACAGCCATGTGCACATGTGGATTGGCGTCGCAGACAGCAGAGCACATACTCCAAGACTGCCCAAAATATAACATATCTAGGCAAACCTTCTGGCCTAGAGAGACGACAGTGGAAGATAAACTCTATGGACCACTGTGTGAACTGAAAAAAAAAAAACAGTTCAATTCATGCAAGAGACGACATTGCAGATATAGACATATTTCAAGCGAACGAAAGAAGAAGAACTAGAAATTCAGACATAGGTGTAATTAATGTACATGCTATTTAATTGCCGCAACGCCCATGTTAGGTCACGCTTTGTATGGTTCTTTTTAATGACAACGTTCACAGGCATATTGTGTATTGATTTTAAACAAATACAGTAAAACCTCGGTTTTCGTTGCCTTCGGTTATCGTCGATTTCGGTTTTCGTCTATTTTTTCCCCCCGCGAAAACTCGATTTTCGTCGGTTGTCTCGAATTTCGTCGGCGTGCACACATGACATCGCTGCTAATTTAGCGAAAACAGAGGGACCCACACGTTCTTCTGCTGACATTGGTGCTGTTTATCGTTGTGTCAGCATCACTTGCTAATAAGTTAATCCTTTCCTGTTAGTACCATAATGGGACCAAAGAAAGTTTCCCGAGTCAGCAGCCCCTCGAAGAAGAGGGCCTGGAACACGATCGAGTTGAAGAACGAAATCATTGAAAAATACGAGCGCGGCATAACTATTGCTGAAATCGGCAACATGTAAAGAAAGTCACCATCCACGATAAGTTCCATTGTGGCGAAAAAGGAAGTAATAAAGGAGGATAATGTAACGAAAGGTGTGAATGTGCTAATGAAACAGAGATCACAAATAATTGAAGATGCTAAACAGTTATTATTAACTTAGATAAATCAAAAACTGTTAGATGGCGATTCTGTTGCGGAGGCAATCAGATGTGAAAGGACCAGACTGTCGTATACTAGTGTAATTAGTGATCTTAAGGCCTGCAGAGAATGGTTTGAACAATTCAATAGGCGCACTGACTTGCATAGAGTGTTACTAGGCATGGCGAAGGTTCGGACAATCTGGGGTCAAAATACAGTATTAAACACTTTATTTATTATCTATAAAATGTGTTTTTGGTATGCATTTTGGAATGTCTAGAACGAATAGCCGGTCTCCCTGGCCTAGGGCTTAACGTCTTTCTCCGTAATCCCGTTTATTCTCGTGAGTAATATAACCTACGCGAGAATCGGTAGCGGTTCTCGCCGCGTTGGTAACTTACGGGATATGTGAGCTGGTCGCTCAGAAAGTAATGGCAAACTACTGAGCGTAATCTCTGCCTAGTACATCAACAGCAGCTGAAAAATGCTGATGTTGACTGCAACGTCCTGTAAAGGATATGCACAAAAAAAAGAAAGAACGAATTAATAGGATTTACACTGATTCATATGGAAATAATCGCCTCGGTTTTCGTCAGTTTCGGATTTCGCCGATTGTTTTCGGACGGGTTATCGACGAAAACCGAGGTTTTACTGTAGTTCCATATTTTCAAGATCCCAACATCAACAGCCAGTGTACATGCACATATAGTCTCCTGTCAGATATTGTTGTTGGTGTATGAAGCCTTCATAAAATCTATGCCGCGAGGTGGTGAAGGCGGTTATCTTCCTCGTCGACAATTTCCAGACAATTCTTAACATTATTCGGAATTCCCCGTTTATTCAAGCTGGATTGACTCCAGAGGCACTGTGGGAAAACATAATCCTGCAATTGCTGGGAATTGAAGCAGGACCATTCTCTCTTTAAGCTAGTACACTAGCCACTATGTTATCATGGTGCCGTCCGTCATGTGTCATTCTGGTAAGCATGGGCAGTAATGTCTGGCCATCTCACACGATATTAGAGTTTCTGATCAAGTCCGGGTCTAGTCCAGACTATTCCATGCAGCCAAGCGGTCAGGTATTTATCCCTTTGCTTTTTTCCCACCAAATGTGTCAGTTGCCACTAAGTTTTCAAGTTCTTTTCTCTTCATTAGATGCCCCCAAAAAATCTAGACTGTTTAGGACCAATTTTCTAATCAATTAATGGTACTTATCTGTTTCTGGGAGGATCGTCTCATTGATTTATTTGTCTGTCCATGGTATTCTTTACATTTTTATCAGAAACCGCATTTCCATTAGATGTTTCATTAGCACTATAAACACATTAAAGTTGTCACTACTAATTCTCCCAAAGAGGTTTGAACGTAATAAGTAATGGGTTAAGTCAGTTGCATATCCTGTACATGACGTTTGCACGTCAATACCAGCATTTGTTGCTGTTGTTGATGTCTTGGCAAGTTTACGTTCAGTAGTTTGCCACTGATTTCTGAACGACCGGCACCCATACCATTTCGTTAAAAAAATAGACCAGCGCAACGCGGTCTGCTGCCACATCGTGCGCAGTTGTGTTTCGAACGCGGGTATGCGGGGTCACGAACCGCGTCCGTAACCTCTTCGCCACGGAGCCCGACAAGTAATGGGTAACTGGATAAAATCTTATATATAAAAGGCAATCTCCGTCTGTATGTATGTCCTTTATGCGTTCGCGAACGGTCCATCCGATTGAGATGAAATTTTCTACACGTCTTCCTCTCATTCCGGCGCAGCCAACTGTGATATTTTTTTAGTGTGAAATCGGCTGCTTACTTAATATTATTTAATTTTTCATTTTTTATTATAATTTCTATATTGCGAAGGGACTTAACTCTAGAAAAGTTATTTCAAGGGGCATAACTTTTAATAACTTTTCTGTATACCTTATAGTCATATTGTTGCATGGTTTTCAAAGATTTATAAACTCTTTTTCTATAGTTATGTACCGGCATATGAGTTGTAATAAATAATGATATAATCTTTAAGGCATTTTCAAAGTTTTCATAAAAATAATGCACAATGCATAACATTGTAACTCATCTTTTTATGCTTAAAGAGTTACCTACAGTCATGTCGGTGATTAAAAACAGTTCTCATTAAAAACAATGGATAATGTGTGGAAGGACATTCTTTTAAGTAACTTTTTTTGTTGTTGTATGAATTTAATGAGACCCTCCGGGCCAGGAGCTGGTCAAAGCCACGCCGGGTCAGATAGATAGACAGACCCACCTTTTCGCTGCAGTTATCTACAGGCATATGCGTTATAATCCCTCCTCCTCGCTCCTATTCCTCCCTACTCCTCCTCCTCCTCTCTCCGCCTATCTCTTCCTCCCTCCTCCTTCTCCTCGCCCTCCTCTTAATCACTCCTCTTCCTTCCTCCTCCGTTCTCCTCCTCCTCCTCTTCCCTCCTCCTTCTCCCTCTCCTTCTCCCTCCTATTCCTCCCTACTCCTCCTCCTCCTCCCTCTTTCCTCCTCCTCCTCTCTCCGCCTATCTCTTCCTCCCTCCTCCTCCACCTCCTCCCTCCTCCTACTCCTCCTTTTTCTTCTTCTGCTGCTGCTGCTGCTGCCGCCGCTCCAGTTACCCAAGTTAATTGTTCGGGGAAGATGTAAAGATATTTCAAGTGCTCTTTCTAATGCTTTTTGTAAGTTGGTCTTCGTTTATCTAAGGTTGTTCTAACTGCAACCAATAAATGATTAGACAGACAGACAGACAGACAGACAGAGAGGGAGGGAGGGAGGGAGGGAGGGAGGGAGGGAGGGACGGACAGACAGACAGACAGACAGACAGACAGACAGACAGACAGGAACGGGAACTTATATGACTACTTATATGAATTAAATGAGATGCTCACCATCAGGAGCTGGGCGAAGCCGGGCCGGGTCAGACAGACAGACAGACAGATAGACAGACAGACAGACAGACAGATAGATAGTCGGGAACGGGAATGGGAGCTTATATGACTACTTACATGAATTAAATTAGATGCTCCACACCAGGAGCTGGGCGATGCCGGGCCGGGTCAGACAGACAGACAGACAGACAGACAATCGGGAACTTATATGACTACTTATATGAATTAAATTAGATGCTCCCCATCAGGAGCTGGGCGAAGCCGGGCCGGATCAGACAGACAGACAGACAGACAGACAGACAGACAGACAGACAGATAGATAGTCGGGAACGGGAACTGGAGCTTATATGACTACTTATATGAACTAAATGAGATGCTCCACACCAGGAGCTGGGCGATGTCGGGCCGGGTCAGACAGACAGACAGACAGATAGTCGGTAACGGGAACGAGAACTTATATGACTACTTATATGAATTAAATGAGATGCTCCCCACCAGGGTCTGGGCGAAGCCGGGCCGGGTCAGCTAGTAAACTATAAAACAATCACAATGTTTCGCCCGTCTTATAAACAAACATAAACAGTGACATAGTCTTGACTATACAATAAAGGATGTTCAGGTTCAATAATAAGCTACTGCCAGTCACACACTTCAAGTCTCTGACCTAAACGGTAATGCAGCTAATACCCGTGTTTTCAAAATGTAAATTCTGACTGGCAGCAACAATCTTTGAATTATATGCAATACTGTTTCTTCCTCTATTACATAATTCCGCATCGCTATCATAAATAACTGATACTTCACCGTATAACTTGAACGCACACTGCACCGTTATAATCTCTCTGCACCGTTATAATCTCTCTGAAGACGTACAGGCTAGGAGAGATACTGAAAGCTGTATTCATACATGTTTACAAGATATAGGCGCGCACATACCCGCTACCCCTGTAGTGAGATATGCCAAGTAATAGAAAATACTTCTTTCCTGCCTTTTAACTCTCACCAGAGCATAGCTCCACAGCTTACCCAGTCGAACTCTTCTTGACCTTTGTTATCTCTTGTAATCCTTCCATATCATGCCCATCTTAGTTTCCATTTCTCTTCTTGACACATATGTGTATACTTTGTCCTCGATCTTTCTTTTCTACCATGGAATCGGGTGAAGGGCTGTCTAGCCGTGTTAACTGCTTTCTCCTCAAAATGTGTAATATTCAAGACCACCGTCGTTTCCGTCTGATCACTCACTGGTACCGCGGCAAAGGATGTGACATACATGTGACTTATACATAATTAAAATGGTACTGTCAAATATTTTTAAACTCTCATTTACTATTCTGAAATATAAATAGTGTAGCTGTTTGCTTGAGAAGTAGTGCAGCTTTACTTAACAGAATTGCGACAAATACAGGACGTTGCGGCGATTAGCCTTCATCAGCAAACAAACACATTCACGAAACACAAAATATAGTCACGGAGATCTCCTGTGACTACATTAAAACGTGACGACAGGACGAGAAGAATAAAAAGATATTCAAGACCACCGTCGTTCCCGTCTGATCACTCACTGGTACCGCGGCAAAAGATGTGACATCTTTTCATCTTTTTATTCTTCTCGTTCTGTCGTCACGTTTTAATATAGTCACAGGAGATCTCCGTGACTTTATGTTGTGTTTTGTGAATGTGTTTGTTTGCTGATGAAGGCTAATCGCCGCAACGTCCTGTATGTGTCGTAATTCTGTTACGTAAAGCTGCACTACTTTGTGTTATTTTATATTGTTTCATTTTCACAGCTTTACCGCAGTTTCACCAAATTTTATTCATATGTTTGCTTGAGAAGATGTGGTTTCTGAAACGAATGTTGACGGCAGGAGTAATTAACAATGATTGTCTGGAAGAAGCTAATGAGAATAGAACATATTACACAATTATCAGGAAGATAAACCATGTTCTCTTGAAGAAGACATTGAACTGGAGAACGTCGTAACGACTGGAGAGGTAAGCGGTAGAAGAGGCTGAAGCAGACCGAGGCAAATGATGAAGGATGGCTTAAACCGATGGCGTGGGGGGGGGGGGGGGGGGGGGGGGGGGGGGGGGAGAAAGAGATATTATCAGTAGAATTAATCCAGAACACAATATACCGAGACTTATGGAAAGACTTGAACATACGTCAATTTTCAGAGTGATAATGGTGTTAGTTGTTTTACAACTCTGAACATCCTATATGCTCATATCAATATGCACTATGCCTCAGGCAGACACACCAACACAATCTGACACGATCAAAGGCACTCGGAGACACACGAAACCATATTGAGAACCGCTAGAACACCCCCAGGCACATGAATAACAACTTTTTGATAGGCGCCATAACAGCAACATGCCCACCCAAAATTATGCCAAGGCTTTTGACACCCGCAAACACAACAACATCCTCGCATACGCCATGACGTTTAGTTTACGTGTCTGTGACATATGAAAATGAGAAAACATAGTGAGCAGTACAGGTAAATCTAACCATCCCGTGTGGAGAGTACTTTAAAACTAGAATTCTAGAAAACACTGTGTATAAGTAAAGAACACTTTCTACAATGGATAACTGGACAACAGAGGTACATAAGTGACACATGACGAGGACGCCTACTATACAGGTAACCGGAGCTATAACAGCTATCTTTACACTATTCACGTCGTTGTCTGTGGCTTAGAAGTTAGTGAACGCAATTTCACAAATCCTCCACATACCAGGTCGAGGGTATAAATTCAGACGCATTCGATTTGGAAGCATATCTCACTGTGTTGATTTCAATGGTATGAGCGTCGGCTGTATAGAAAACACTGACATTGATACATGTTTATATGACCGTAAAATTGCCGAGTAAATCATAAACAGTCAATAAATGGTGAGGTTGACTGCAACGTCCTGTAGAAGGACAAGCAACTAACTTTTTTTTTTTTTAAACGAACACTATTTACGTATCTATGGGGAGAGTTTTAAGGAACGGATGCATGACAGCATTCAACTTCAGTGTACAGGCTATAATTGGTATTTCACCTCTTGTAGATTGGCTGGTTGATGAATCCTCGCTGGCTGATGAATCCTCTGGCAGACCGAGTCTTAACTGTCAAGTCCACTGCACTGATGTTCAGGTCGTCTGAGGCTTGAAAACGGCTAGCGTCTATCGGTGTGGAGTTGGTATAGAGGTTTTCTTCCTGACCCGTTACTGAAGAACCGTCTACTAAACAATGACTGTTGCAGAGCTCTCCTCGACAAGCTTAAAAACCAGCGGGATGTGTAAGATCAGTAAAAGAGCTTCACATCTGCAGAGAGGAGGCATGTTAGAATGTACTCAAGTCATGATACAGCCCAGCATAAACGGACAGACTGAATTAAGCCTGAGCTTGCAATGCCTCCTTGACAGGTTTCAGGTATGGCATGGTCAACAGACCCCAGCCCAGTTCACACACATGGCTGAACTCACCCAGGGCTAGAGCATTTCTACGACACGGATCATATGTAGAGACGCTGATGTGTCATGGACTGGGACGATACTAACCAACACATTTTTTTGTCACATCTACGCGGGGCAGCTATTGTTCCATCGGCTCCTCAGTAAACGATTAATCATCTTCCATTTTTGCTGCCAAGCGTCGTGGGGGGGGGGGGGGGTATATTTGGCACTTCAGAGCCGATGGGTGGCACTGATTAGTCTCATTCCTTATGATTATACAATGTCTTTGATGTCGTCAATCCTTTTTCTTCTTGGACGTCCTCTTGTCTCGTAGCGGATCCTTTGTAGGGCCAGCTGCTAGTAAATTATTAATACAGTAATAACTGTTAACTGACTAGATGTAAAGATGCTGTTAGACAGACATAGAGGACAGTCAGATAACATGAAGGTTGAATGTTGTGGCTAGGCCACCCGAGTTCTTGGTCAGTTTGACCCGTGCAGTTTAAACAGGGTAATCTTACATTGGTTAGGCTATGGCGTTGATACAGTTAAATTCTCTTGACTTCCATAGTTCAGATGGGTGATACACGTAATTACTATGACAACTTTTAGTGGTAATGACTAGTGCGTGTCATACAACACTATATTTTTCTTCACCGAGTGTTTTATCGTGACAGAAGATAGGACCCTACAAGGAAATATGTTAATAAAAGGCACAGAACGGTCACATGCCAATATGCCCTGACGAGACACGCATATCTACACACGGAACACTTTTCATGAACTGTGTATAATTTCTGAGGACTTTTATCCAGGCAGTCATTCATCTCATGCATGTGTCTATGGAATCACGCTGGTGAACAAACTACTATATCAGCAGTTTCTATACGCGTATCTTATGACTCAGCTACCTTAAATTCTCAACGCTTTTATACTGAATAAATACATTACTTAATGAAAAAGTATTAGACGGTTGAGTCTGGTGGACAAAAGGCTTCAGTCTAGACTAGGGAAACAAACACATGAAAAGAATCTTTAAATCCAGGCCCCGTAGTCGCTTTTAAACGCCGACGGCCTGGGTTGTCATAAATCTGGCGTAACGAAGGTCTTCGAAATCTCACGCCATTTGACTGGAAACTACAGATTTAAGGCCATTTTATTGATTAAAACCACAAATGTTTGTCGCGTTTTTTTTGTAGAACGCAGGGGAGCAAGCACAACAGGAAGCTTCCTATCATCAGAGAAGCCCCCCCCCCCCCCCCCCCCCCCCGACGAATGTTTCCGCCCCTGTGCCTTCTTTACACACTCAGAGAGCGGGTCCCGTCAGGGTCGTGACTCCCGGGCGTTTTTCTCATATCGTGCGCATCCACCTTCGAAACGTTCATGGATCTATCTTGTTATGTCTCTTCGGCATAAAACACATAAAATGCCGCCATCACCATACGATGAATCTCAAATGCAAGATACAAATAATGAGAAATTGAAGTAAAAAACATACACAGGCAATAACAAAAGCAGGACTCTAACAGTAAAGTCGTATGACAAACTGCAATGAATCTATCCATTCATTATGTGCCATGCCGATAAGCGTGAGCGGTCATGTTTTGCCATCTCAATCAATTGACAAAGCAGATGTGGATGCGACCTTGTGGGAGCATGTGTACACCTCGGGGGAGCAAAAGGATCACCATGGTCTGGCAAGAATGCGACAGCGAGGGGTGACGAGGGGATCTGGCTGACGATCAACGCTCAGAGGAAAGGCGAGACGGACATATAATCAGATTGCTACTGGTACTATTAGTGTTGGAACTCTTCGCTGGCTGCTGAGGATGGGGACGGAGCGCTTATGGGAATGTCCCGAATGCTGTGATGTCGGTTCCTAAATCAATCAATCAATCAATTGATATCTTTTTATTGGTCAGTATGCAATGAATGAATCACCAAAATACTATGACAATTACATAACCATGCCCAAATGTGTGAAAGAAAGTACATCAAGTTTATGCCATCATGGCAAGATCATTACCAACCACAATTCTGTTTATATTGTTCCTAAACAGCAAATGTTACGATTACGATTCTGATCCACCCGGCAAAACCCAGCGGGAATGATTTCAACCCCCCCCCCCCCCCCCCCCTCTCATTTCTTATACCTTCAAGCGGGCGCAATGGTTTTTGTAAACGATAATGCTGCGATCGTTACGCTTTCTCCAGTGTATGCGGTTGTAGCCAGTCAGGGGATAAATGATTCCCTTGTATACATTCCAAACGTCTGGTGTGTACTTTTAAGCCGGGGGCAGAAAGTCGCGCCGACTGCTATAGACGTCTGCTTGTGGCAAATGGCATGGCGGGTAAAGTCATGGTATTTCTGCATGTACTTACTATAGACGTGGATGAAGTGTTGCCAGGAATAGCCTTGCCACGGCCTTAAAATCAAACTTATTTTAAAAAGTGGGCGTGATGACAAAAGAACCTTGGTCAGCATTCTGGTCACCCACCCATTGCGTGACCTAATTCTACAACAGCTTAGCTCTAGTTTACAGACAGGGTTCACAAATGCGGCACGCACCCGCAGCAGAATAATCTGATGATTGATCTCTCTCCCTCTCTAAAAGATACAACCATACAAGTATAAACACACGCACACACATATATACATACGCACGCACAAACAAACAAAGAAACAAGCAAGCAAGCGTGCATGTGCGCGCGCGCACAAAAACATAGATCCAATCATCCATCCACGCCAACCAACCATCCACGCCTACATACAAACCACACATACATACATACCACACATACATAATACCACACATACATAATACCACACATACATACACACACACAGACAAGCAGACAGACAGACAGACAGGCGGGCGGACGGACGGACGGACGACGGACGGACGGACGGACGGACGGACGGACGGACGGACGGACAGACAGACAGACAGACAGACAGACAGACAGACAGACAGACAGACAGACAGACAGACAGACATATTGTCGAGTGTCTTCGCCCGAATAAGTACGTAATATAATTATTTTTAATATGGCATGCCCTTTGCAGAACGTTGTAATCAACCACTGGATTTTCTAGGCAAGTGAACTTTCAGTAATTTGCCATTGCTTTCTGAATGAGAAATTAATGTTTACGTCCAGGTGACCGTGTATAGAATTAATCCACTATCCTGCAGTTAGCGCACAGGAAATTTAAGCGATAAACCTCTCGGCCACTCAGATCTAAGTAATGTAAATGAGTTATATCAAACAGGAGGAGCGGGAGTGTACATAGAATACCCAAATAATACTAGAGACACGGCCAGAATTCCAACAGGAAAGTACTGCCATAACTATGATGCTGAAATTGAGGCAATCAAGATAGCCACAGAGAAATTACAAAATACCAGCCATGGTACACAACCTGCAGTGATATTGACAGATGCAAAATCCGTAATAGAGGCGCTCCTGTCTGGGAAATTGCCAGTTCTGAGGACACTACTTTCTGAACTTAGCAGTCAGCGTAAGATCACCATACAGTGGATACCATCCCACTGTGGAGTCCCCGGAAACGACAGAGCTGATCGATTGGCTAAGGAAGGAGCAAAAGAAGAACAACCTGATGTACCTATTACATACCACCAAAAGAAAAGAATGATCAAATCAATCAGAAAGCCACCAAACCTTACTCAAGACGACTACCACGTTATGGACAGACCAGAACAGGTCATTCTTCTGCGCCTCAGAACAGGACACAATAGATTACGCAACCACTTGTATACAAAATTCAAGATTGGTGACTCAGCCATGTGCACATGTGGTTTGGCGTCGCAGACAGCAGAGCACATACTCCAGGATTGCCCAAACTACAACATATCCAGGCGAACCTTCTGGCCTAGAGAGACAACAGTGGAAGATAAACTCTATGGACCGTTGAATGAACTAAAAAAACTGTTAGATTCATACAAGAGACAACATTGCAGTTATAAACATAGTTCAGGCGAACGAAAGAAGAAGAAGATATCAAACAGACACGCTTTTATATTGAGCGTTTTGAGGCAAATGACGACTACTTATGACGCGATATGCGTTGGTTGACAACGCTATTATTTTATTTAGTCTTAGAACTGAAGCACTGCCGAACAGAGGCCGGCTGATCGTAGCGGCAAATTTAGCTTGGGAGTGAAAGCCCCGAATGCTCTGGTGGACTCCAGAGAAGTTATAAGGTGCTTAAAAAAAAATTTTTTTTTGCGTATCCCTTACAGCGTTTTCAGCTGCTGTTGATGTACTAGGCAAGTATTACGTTCAGTAGTTTGCCATTGCTTTCTGAACGACCGGCCCCTATACCTTTTTCGAAAAAACCAGCACCGCTATGTTTCGAACCCGGGTATACGGGCTCACAAACCGCGTTCGCAAGCCCTTAGCCAGAGAGACCGGTTATATCAGGTGCTTACGCGGGGCATATACTGTAAGAGCGGGTCACTACTATTACATGCAGAAATAGGTGGGATCTATGTTCAGAGAAAATGTTAGTTTAATCAACACTGGGTAATGATAAGATAATTAAGAATACGATGTGTAATAGTAGACAAGTACCTTAGCTCTGGCATATCAAGTAACGGAGTGTTGGTGGTATATTGCTAACAACCCTGAAAGAAGGTACGGAGCAACAAGGCTAGTTGTAGGCTGTGAAATACAGCAAAACTTAATCCCCCATAAACAGTATATAATTAAAAACAACATCCTAAACAGCATTTTGTGAAGCCTGAACGATGTCTTGGACAGTCTATTGTTCCAAGTCCATATCAAGTTTCGTAAATATTATGCAAGCAAGTAATAAATCCCTGCATTTAAACATTGTGACTAAAATTTTTTACACAAGCCAAGGTTACTCTACCACACTACCTCTCTTCCCAACCCACCGAAACTCACACGCCTTTCAGTCGTTTCTCTTCTACACTGGATACACTGGAGTGTAGAAGCAGCTCATGGCAGTCTGTATGTGCCAAACAAATGCTACATAGTGAGTAACCAAGCGGGAGAACATATCATTACAAATAGGTCACCAATGAAGTCAATTGCTGACATATTAGGTCACACTTGTGAGACGATGTACAGTGACTAGCTCTTATTTTCGTTGTTTTATCTATCCCCAACCTAGAGCTAAACTAGTTGCCTAATTTTACGATTCACTGAGTTCACGCGATTTCTCGTCTTGTTGCCGACCCTGCTTACCGTATCACACAGCCACCAAGTTCAACCCCCAAGCATGTTAAAGGCAGCAGTCTTGTTCTTCTTCCTCCCTTTATCTACCAGTGGAGCACAGACCCTCAACCAATTTGTGCCTAGCCGTCCTATCTCTTTAGTATCTCTTTCTACTCCTTTCATGTCCTCCCCTTATGGTTACCTGTCATAACTGCCTATAGTACAGTGGTTCTCAACCGGTAGGGAATCCCCCCCCCCCAGGGGGGAATTTTAATGGCTTCCAGGGGGGGGGGGGGAATTAAGATTATTTCAAGATCGCGTTAATACAAGAACCGATTACTTGATATTGTTTTATCCCTTCATACTGTACGGTTCTGTACGTCTCACTCTTCTAAAATTCAATTTATAAAGTAAGTAGACCCACAAATCACGTTTTATGTGGACGTCAAGACTTGTTTTAGTATGTGGTATTAAATTTAACTTCCATTATTACGTATACTGTGTAGTGGCTGGGGCAGGGGGGGGGATTTTTAGGTAGGAAATACGAAAGGGGGAAATGACGTTCTGAAAATATGTTGAAAGGGGGGGGGGGGGGCCCACGGGCCAAAAAAGGTTGAGAACCACTGCTATAGTACCTTGCGATGTTGGACAAGGGGGTCTTGAGCCTGAGGAATAAAGGCCCCCCCCCCCCCCCCCCCCCCACCCAAATTCTGTCGCCGCGAACAATTCAGGCTTCGACAGAAAAAAAAAACCCACACTTTACCGAGAATTTGAACCGGAATGGGTTTAGTCATATACTCGATCAACGTCTATTTTGATACAGAATGATTTCAACGGGTTGGAGACTTGACACTGAAATTCCCGGCGGCCTGTCAGTATTTCATGCATCTATATTGACATATGATAATTAGGTGTAAATGTGTATATACATCGGCGGTGTCTAGGTGTATTTTTGCTGAAGCAGCAATTTTGAGTAGTTTTTTTTTTCTAGAAACTATTTTAGACTCCATTGTAGAATAATGTATGAGTAACACTGGATCAGGGATCGGGATAAACACAACATAAGGGCACCAGGGCACGGTTTTGAAGCAATCTGTTGGCTAACCTTCTTCACGGCTGTTTGTCCCAGTTCAGCAAAGGGCTTCTTCTTCTTCGTTCATCCGGAGTTTTTTTTCGGACGTGATTGCGTTGTGCCTGTTTACAGCAGAGCTGCGTTCTTGCGCCGTTAGGCCGACACATCCGACTTCTGCGGGCATTTGTTGACCGGGTTAACCTTCCCGGGGGTTTCTTAGGACGTTAGACTCACTGTTGTGGTGTTATTTCCCATCCCATCTTGGCCCATATAGAACAGCCAAAGGCATCCTGGTCAGCCCTCAAGGGAAGGCAGGGGCAGACCATGGGCATTCCCCGCCATCCAAGGAGGCTTCCATAATTGCAGAGCCATCACACAGCGCTCTGGTACTGGGCTCACCCAAGGAATCGTCACGTCCTGCACATGGCTGCTTAGCCTCACTTCCGTATATTGGGCCTTCCGTTCACCATAGGCTGTTCTTCCAGAAGCCAGAAGAATGCAGTTTGCAGATGACATCCACACAGTGAGCTTTCGATTCGGACTTTCCACGTAATGGATTTGCTATCCGAGCAATATTCCATTTTGTGCCACTAGGACACTTTTTCCACCTTTTATGAAGCCCACACAGTGAGCTTTCGATTCGGACTTTCCACGTAATGGATTTGCTATCCGAGCAATATTCAATTTTGTGCCACAAGGACACTTTTTCCACCTTTTATGAAGCCCACACAGTGAGCTTTCGATTCGGACTTTCCACGTAATGGATTTGCTATCCAAGCAATATTCCATTTCATGCCTCTGGGAGGCTTGTGTAACCGACATGCCTGTGGTATGAAGTGTGGCAGTCTAAATACTTCTTCATGTACATTTAAATGTCAACCTGAATACAGTTAAAGTAAGCTGCAGTCGACTTGAGCTTGTTGATATCTCCATAGAGCTTGTCCTCGAATGAAGCAGGTGTGGGCCAAAATATCTTTCTCTGTTCTGCATATATTGGGCACTCTTGCAGCAAATGTTTAGCTGTCATTTTACCAGTTCCACAATTACATTCATCTGTATCTCCTATCTTTAGTTTGTTGAACAAGTGGTATTTCAGCCTGTTATGTCCTGTGCGGAGTCTGAAGATTGTTACTTGTTCTCTTCGGTCGAGTTTGTAATATGCATCATCCTTCTGGTGGCCTGGATGCTCTGATTCCCATTTGGTTCTATAAGTGCTTTTTATCAACCTCTTTGCCTCATTATAGGTTATGTCTATGTCAGGCTGTGGTAGTTGTCCGCCCTCTTTTGCCAGTCTGTCAGCCTCTTCATTTCCAGGTATACTGCAATGTGATGGGATCCACTGTATTACAACTTTTTTGGATTTCTGGCATAGCCCATGGAGTGCTGCTCTTAGGTCAGCTATTTCTGTGCTGCTATTGCTCTTCAGTATTGAGACAGCTGACTTTGCATCTGTGAAGATAGCTATTTGCTTCTCTTTATTTTCCTCCATCAAGAGCATTTCTGCTGCAGTTTTCAGAGCCTCTACCTCCGCTTTGAAGTTACTTGAAAATTTTCCAGTTGCCACTGAATTTGTTTTTTTCACTCCATTTTTTAAATTTAGGAGAATTCCTCCTCCTCCATTCTCTACTGAATTTTTGGCTGATCCATCTGTATATGCATGGGTCCAATTGCTGCTTGGGTAATGTTCTTTTATGTAGTTTAGGGTTATTTCTCTTCTTTCGGTTTCATGCTGTGTGTTCTTTTTCTCAATACCAGGAATGTTTTCTATCATCTCAGGCAGTTGCTGCTGTCTCCAAGCTGGGAACTTGTCTGCATTGTAAATGGGTCTGACTGTTGACATGTTAAGTATGGGATCTGCCCTAATCTTTCGTTTTGCAGTTTCTACAAAGTTGCTACGCTTCAGTCTTCCCTTTCCAAAACCACTAAACCTTTTATACATAGGGTGGTCTGTCAATCTTCTAAATTTTTCAGCTTGTTGCTCGGCTCTGCTATCTCTTCTATCCTGCATTGGTTGTAAACAAGTGATCTTTTCTAATTCATTAATAGGCGTTGTCTTCAGGCTTCCAGTTATGATTCGCATTCCTTGATTTGGACTCTACTTATTTTGTTAAAGTTTGACTTAGCTGCTGTTGCCCAAGCTGCAATGCCATATTCCAGTACTGGCCTCACCCGTCCAGTATATAACTTCTTGAGAACTTTCTCATCTGCTCCCCACGTTGTACCAGCAAGCTTTTTCATGATTGCCATTCTTTGCCTTGCTCTTGTTCGATTTTTCTCAACCTGTGTTTTCCATGTCAGGCGACGATCAAATGTGACTCCTAGATAGTTTGGATTTTCTTCATGGCGCAATATTTTTCCATTCAATACCAGCTTAGGTTGCTGAGTTTTAGTTGAGAGGGAGAACACTGTGCATGTTGTTTTCTCCTCACTTATCTTCACTAGCCATGATTTTGACCAGTCCTCTAGCGCTAATAGGGCTTGCTGTATTCTGCTGTTAGCTGTACTAATATATTCTTCAGATGTCCATATGGCTAGGTCATCTGCAAAGGATGATGTGTGTACTCTGGCTGGAAAATTGTCTGTGATGTCGTTTATATATGCTAGGAATAATGTTGGTGAAAGAACTCCTCCTTGGGGGACACCTTGCTCCAACAGCATCATTTTGCTGGTTTGTCCTTGTACTTTTGTCCTGGCAGTTCTGTTCTCAAGGTAGTGGCTGATCCAATTGTACATTTTCCCACAAACATGCATTTTTTTGCAGTTTTACTTTCAGTCCTTCCTTCCATACTTTATCAAATGCTTTTTCTAAATCTACCCAGACCGCTAGTGTGTGCTTTTTCTCTTGGAAGGCATCCTCTATTTCCTGAGCTATATAGGTTATTTGATCTTCAGTGGATCTGTACTTTCTGAATCCTGCTTGGTGTGGTGTTAAGAGTTGGTTTTCTTCCAGATGCCATGTTAGCCTGCCATTGATAATGCGTTCCATTAATTTTCCTACACAGCTAAGTAGACTGATAGGTCGATAGTCATTTGGTTCTTCCAGGTCTTTTCCTTTCTTTGGGACTGGTATTAGTATAGCTTCCTTCCATGCCTGTGGGCCTATTCCCCTCTTCCAGCTGTAATTTAGGACTGCTAGTAGTTTCTTTTTTGCCTTAGTGCCTAGTCCTATTAGCATTTCATTTGTGATTCCATCCTTTCCTGGTGATTTCTTCTTTTTTAGGGTATTCATTGCCTGTTCCATTTCTTCCATTGTTAGATTTGCCATCATATATTCTGCTGCTGTCTCTGTATTTCTATGATGTATCTGTTTATCTTTGATTGCTTTCTTCTGTTCGGTTGTAATATCAATGTGGTTTGCACTGGCATAGTGTTCCATTAGTGCATTTGCAGCCTTTTTTCCTGTAAGCAAGGCATTTCCTTGTTTAATTGTTATTTGTTTGTTTCTAGGTCCTTCATTGTTCATGGCTTTCACTAGTTTCCATAGTTTGTTTCCATCCCTGTCAAAATTCAGGTTTTCTGTTTTTTTCCTCCAACAATCTCTTGTTGTTTGATTTACTGTTCTTTTATATTTTGCTGAGATGGCTTTGAGAGAGATGTTCGCTTCAGTTGTTTGTTCTCTCTCTGCGGTCTTCCTAGCATCTTCAACTTTGTCCTCCAAAATTTGTAGTTCTTCAGTCCAGTATGGTTTGTAATTTTTCCTCGCTCCTCTTGGAATGGACTCAGTGGCCGCCTGTATTATTGCTCTGTTTAGACTTTCCACCATTTGCTTCATGTTGCCATATCGTGTATTTATGTTTTCACAATATTTGTCTGTTAGTATGGCAAATCTGTTCCAATCTGCTCGTTTGTAATTCCAGCGGGGCAAAGGCTTTTGCTCCTGTGGAACATACTCCATATTCATTACAAGCTTGATTGGTCTGTGGTCACTACCTGCTAATTGGTCAAGCACGTGGCGATCGATTTTGTGGAGGATGTCTCCTGTGCAGAAAGCTAGGTCTGGAGTAGAAGTGGTAATCCATCTTCTGGAGTAGAAGCTCGGTGTGTCATCCACTTTGTTGAGTAGATGGAGATTTGAGTCTATTTCCCAGTCCTCCACTTCATCTCCTCTTTTGTCAGTATCTGGGTATCCCCATCTTTCTGAACGGCTATTAAAGTCTCCGACAACAATGCAATTTGTGTCAGTTATTTTCATGTTTGAGAGTGTAAGATCCTTATCTGCCGGGCTATACAGATTGTAAATTCTTATTTTACGTCCTTTATCATTATATCAACACCTATAATTTCCGTTTGGTTGTCAGAGATCACAGATACTTCGCTGCAAGGTATTGTATTTCGTGTAAGTATTACAACTCCTCCTTTGTGTTATTCGCGGTCGAAACGTGTGGCCTGATATCCCTGGTGTGTCTCTTGAATGCATGCCACATCTATTCTATCTTTATGAAGACGCTGTATTAGGGAGGCTTTCTTGTTATAAACTCCTTCGGCATTCCACTGTAGTATGTTGAGTGTCCGGGGTGTTTGGTCAATAGCTCTTAACCTACTCCTCTGTGCCTTGACTCCACAGCACAGGGGAAGGTGACCACCAGTAGTCATGGGTGGACCCCCTCGAGGCAGGGGGCCCGGCACTATCACCGCCTGATGGGACTTCACGGGATTAGCACCATAACGATTAATTTTAATTTGTGACATCATGAATTAAGTTACGTTGCACTGCTTTGTCAAGCCTGTGGCTCAGTACATCCGATTTCGACAAGCATTTGTTCGGGGTGCTTTCCCTAGCCTTTGACTGTCCCCAGTCTACCAACAAGGCAGCAGGTTTGTGTGTCACTTGGTCTGGTCCCTCTCCCTTGACCTGTCCGACATGGGTGACCCTACCAGTAGCTGTGATACCGTCGGCATAGCTCTTGGGGTCATTGGAACACACAAGCCCCTCTACCTCGACAAGGTGGACACACGGTAGAGGGGCAGCAAAGGGCTTAGAAGTCTTCCCTTGAAGAGTATGTATCGATATCAGACTAGGATACAAGAGAGAAAAGAACATTTAGACACAACAGAAATGGGATGCCTACAGCGTATTCTCAATTCAGCCAGAAGAGACTAAATCAGAAACGATGATATCAAGGAAACATTATCAGTATAACGACGAGAGAATAGATCAGAAACGATGATGTTAAAAAAAAAAAAAAAATTCTCAGTGCAACCAAAAGAGGCTAGATCAGAAATAATGGTATCAAGAAGAAATTCTCGCTACAACGAAAAGAGACTAGATTCAAAAATATGATATAACGAAGTAAAACAGTTAGTTGTATATCCTTTACGGGACGTCGCAGTCAACCCCGGTATTGTGTATGTTTGTGATTTCTTGGCAAGTTTGTATTTGCTTTCTGAACGACCGGAACTCCTGCCATTTTATAAAAACTAACGCAAGGCGGCCTGCTACCAAATCGCCCGCAGCTGTGTTACCAACACGGTATACGGGATTATAAACTGTGTCCGTAACCCTTTCGCCATTGAGCCGGCATATCAAGGAGACATTATCAAAATAATGAGAAGAGACTAGATCAGAAACGATCATATCAAGAAGACATCAATACAATGAGAAGAGACTAGATCAGAAGCGATCATATCAAGAAGACATTACCAATACAATGAGAAGAGACTAGATTAGAAACAATTAAATATCAAGAATACCTTTTCAATGCAACGAGAAAAGAGTAGGTCGGAAACGTTGATATCAAGAGGAAATTCTCAATGCCACGAAGAGACGCTAGATCAGACGCGACGATATCAAGGTTAAAATAAAAATGAGAACATCGTCGGGGTTTAACTACACACAAGAAGCAAGTAATATGGATAGAATATACAAGACCGAAAAATGAGGAATCCGTTGAATTCTTTCTTCTACTTCTACGAGCCTCAAACATTACATATGTATTTGTTTATGAACTGTCTTAGTGACCTCACAGGGTTCCCCGATTGACTGACTAGTATCTGTTCAGTTCCCTCCATGAGCTCCACACACTGGTGATTCTACCATACCATTTTTGTCGTCCTACTCTAAGCAGGCACCGATTAATAAATATATGAAATTTATTAGCAAGTGTTTTAGTCGATATCCGTGTTTCGGACCAATACAGTAGTCCTGATTCAACATCAGTGTTATTCTAAGTTTAGTAGAATTTACTTGCTTACGACTTCCAGAAATGTCCTAGTGCCAATGTCTAGTAACTTTCGCAAACTTTTTGTTTCGTGTTCCCACAGCTTATACTTTAACATATTTCCTTTATAAATGTACTACAACGGTGCTCTCTTGAAAACTTAACGACGTTGCACCATCCCCAGGTTTAATTACTAGACAATTTTACGTCCAGTAGTTTTTCAATAACATTAGATATGCAGATGATACAGTCTTGATTGCAGACAATGAACAGGACCTGCAAAATTTAGTAGATGCGGTTGTTACACACAGTGAACAACTAGGGTTAGAATTAAATTGTAAAAAGACACAGATTATGGTCGTCACTAGAAAGAACGAAATACCACAATGTAATATACAAGTAAATTGGAATATTCTTCAACAAGTGAATAGATACAATTATCTTGGAACAGTAATAACATCTGATGGGAGATGCCTTGAAGAGATTAGAACAAGAAAAACATACTGACCATTAAAAAAGATGTCAATTGAAACGAGAAAAAGAGTGTTGAGATGCTACATAGAACCTGTACTCTTATATGGATGTGAAGCTTGGACAATGAGCAGTCAGGCTGAAAAATATCTGATGGCTGTAGAAATGTGGTTTCTGGGGAAAATGCAAAGAATACCATGGACAGCCAGAAAGACCAATGAACAAGTTCTTCAAGAAACAAATGAAGATCGCAAACTGATTAGAGACATTAGACGGAGACAGTCACAATTTTTTGGGCATGTTATGAGAAGAAATGATCTGGAGAACTTGGTGACAACTGGTAAGATCGAGGGGAACACCTAGAAGCAAATACCTGGATGGCTCGGCCTTGTGGCATGGTCGAGACAGAAACACGGAGCTGATCCACGACTTTGGTGATCGAGTGAGATGGCAGAACATGATCGCCCACGCTTACCGGCATGGCACATGATGGGTGGAGTTTTCCTTAGCTTTCTGAACGCGAAGTCAACGTTTAAGCCCTGCTGTCGATAGTTGAAATAACTAACTTAAGGCTTTAACAAATCCTGCACTAGGCATGGGAAAATAACTACTTTAGGCTTAAACAATCCTGCACTAGGCATGGGAAAATAACTTACTTTAGGCTTAAACAATCCTGCACTAGGCATGGGAAAATAACTAACTTTAGGCTTAAACAATCCTGCACTAGGCATGGGAAAATAACTAACTTTAGGCTTTAATAAATCCTGCACTAGGCATGGGAAAATAACTAACTTTAGGCTTAAACAATCCTGCACTAGGCATGGGAAAATAACTAACTTTAGGCTTAAACAATCCTGACACTAGGCATGGGAAAATAACTAACTTTAGGCTTAAACAATCCTGCACTAGGCATGGGAAAATAACTAACTTTAGGCTTTAACAAATCCTGCACTAGGCATGGGAAAATAACTAACTTTAGGCTTAAACAATCATGCACTAGGCATGGGAAAATAACTAACTTTAGGCTTAAACAATCATGCACTAGGCATGGGAAAATTGCACGCCCTTTAACGGTTAAATAAAACACATACGCTTCTTTCCAAAGCCAACACTGTGTCCATCAAATAATGGTGCTCTTGAGGAGATATACATAAAATAGGATTTCAATACCTGCACCGAATGAGAAGTCACCTGGTTCGCCTCCGGTATATACACAATGGTATCCTGAATCCACATACTGACCTGGGCAGTCAGCTGGGATAATCGTTTTTCTGGGATAAGGGCGGAAAGCAGAAGGCTCGCGGATAAGTTACGGGCGTTAAAATTCTTAAGGCAATTGGAAATCGTAAATAGCAGGCCAAAACGCCAGTCCTGGGAGGAGAAGAGAAACCAAATGATGGGTAGATGATAGGGCTGATTATTTTGGATTGAATCTGTCTGCGGGAAATAAGTCTTACACAAATGAATCTCAAAGTTGGATTACAATGTCATCTGAGTCAGGCAGATGCATAACCAGGTGTTTGTTACACAGTACACTGGAGAGAGAGAAGCGACGTAGAAGATAAAGTATGTCGCCCTTTACTGTGGGCGGGAAATACTTACGGTTTACAATAAGACTACCAAGAGGTAATTATACCGTTGATAAATCTCCTTTCGTTGGATTTAAAAATAAACATCCGACCAATCTGACGGGTGAAGGCAAGAGAATGCTTTTCTTCGGACAGCAAGCAAGCTGTCAGAGATAAGACAAGACATGTTTCCCCCTCATCATAGTACGCCCACCCAAGTATATATACAATGTATAGGGTGCCGAATAAAAAAAACAAAAAAAAAAACAATGAAAAGTACAATAGGCTTTTCCACTATAACAAATAACTAACTAACGTAATGCAAACGCTGAGGCTCATTATTTGTTGTGTTACATTAACTGATGCAGTCAACTATGGAAGAACACAAAAGTCAGATATACAAATTTGCGACTACTTGCGGGATGACAGGATAAGAAAGTAGAACATTTCACTAGACTGTCTACTGGAACTTAATGGCATCATTGACAACTGCTGCCAAAGCAACTTGAAAACATTTGAGAATCTCTGAGGTCATTAATGAAAACTTTATATGTACCGATTGGAATTCCTAGCAGTCACGCGGACAGAACTAGGCATCGCAAGACAAAAGACAAATGTACATTATAGCCAGAGACATGGAGCTTCAAAGTACACAAGATCATGAGATCATGACGTCACACGAATTTATGGTGTCAGCATCTGGTTTGCATACATTTTACAAAATGATATCTCCTGTTGTGAATCTGAATAGTGAAGACACAAAAACATTGCACAATGTATCACCTGGTATATTTCGCCATAATATATTATCTCATTAGGTGCATACCACAACATACCAAGCAATATAGTGTGCAATACATTGTTTGAGCTCTTATTCATCATCATCATGTGCCTTGTCGACAAGCATGTGAAGTCATGTTTCACTATATCACTCAATCCGTCGTGGATCAGCTCTGTGTTCTTGTCTCGACCATACCACCATGAGACCAAGCCATCCAGGTATTTGCTTCTGCCTTCCCCTTGCTCTTTTTCCATCAATTTTACCAGCTGTCACAAAGTTCTCCAATTTATTTCTTCTCATAACGTGTCCAAAAAAATTGTGACTAATTTCTAATTATTTCTAAAACGTCTAATTTCTCTAATCAGTTTACGTTTTCATTTGTTTCTTGTAGAACTTGGTCATTGGTTTTTCTGCCCATGGTGTTCTTCGCAGTTTCCTCATAAACCACATTTCCACAGCCATCAAATGTTTTTCAGCTTGACTGCTCATTGTCCATGCTTCACATCCACATATAAGTACAGGTTCTATGCAGCACCTCAACACTCTTTATCTCGTTGCGTATGACATCTTGTTATTGGATAATATACTTTCCATCTTGCAAAAGGCTACCTTCGCCATGGCGATTCTGGTTCTAATCTGTTCAAGGCATCTCCCATTAGATGTTTTGACTGCTCCGAGATAATTGTACCGATACTCTTGTTTAAGAATATTTCAATTTACTTGTATATTACATTGTGGTACTTCCCTACTTCTAGTGACGAACCATAATCTGTCTTCTTACAATTTAATTCTAATCCTAGTTGTTCACTGTGTGCAACAACCGCATCTACTAAATGTTGCAGACCCTGCAAACTGTCTGCAATAAATACTGTATCATCTGCATATCTAATGTCGTTGATATTTAAGTCCCCCAATGGTGATTGCTCTCATGACTTCTAAATTTCTGAAAATAGTTTCACTGTATAGTTAAAAAAGATGTGGAGACATTTTACGCATCCCTTTCATTATTCAAATAAAATAAATACCTGACGGCAACTTACCAAGTGTGTGCAACTCCGTGAAGTTAATTCTCAGGTTGGTCAGTTTGAGAAGATCTTGCACGGCCTCGCTGTAAGGATCAGCGATGGGAATAAATGGCGGCAAGACTCGGAAAATTACCTGCAGAAATAACCAATGCGCATTACGATGTTTGAACGGACATTAGAAAACAAACTATTTTATAATCTTAATCTGCAGGGCGAAAAGAATAATAAACATGTAAAAGGTTTCTAAAAGTTATTTTTTTTTATGGTGAAAATATTATACGATGCAAATTACGTATAGATTAAAACTAGTTTTTCACCCTTATATGTAATCATGCGTGTAAGTGTGTTAATTAGGAGACACAAATACTAGTTTAGACTTCAGACTGTCAACAATTAACCTTCAGAAATGATTTCTCACTGAGATCTAGTGAGGTCATTAGACGAACTAAACAGCCATCTAAGGTGCAGGTCTCAGAAGGGCCCAGCCCTGACACTTCAGGTTAACAGGTTGTACATAGACGCGTTTTCATTTTAAATTCTTCTGAAGAAAATGTCTTGTCTCAAAAGCAAATAGTCTGGTATGCTGCTCCCAATGTCAAACTTATAATACTTTCTGGGAGTGCAAAATATGACCCCAGTGTGTGTAATTGAAGGAATTAAAGGTAATAATTCTAAAATGGAATATGCTTAATGTACAATTAATGTCGATAGCGTTAATCTGGGGTGCCGCCTGTGTTCTCCGACAGCAGTCTTAAAGCCTACCCTGCGATTTTCAACTACGGAAGGATTATACCACGCTTAACTTATACACGGGACCTTATGGATTTCGCCCCTATCTTATAAGACTAGGCATCCTAGATCACTAACCACGAGATTAAGGAACGTGTGATATCAGTGATATCATTAGATACCAGTGGTACCTGCAACAACAAAACGTCCTGGGGCTCATGCAGAGGTACCTTCTGAGCCTAAAGCGGACAACATAACCTTTCAGCCATGCTTCTTCTCTCCCCCCCCCCCCCCCCCCCAACTTTTCTCACACCGGCAGTGAGCAATTCGATGCGAAGGGTATGGACAACAACACTAGACGATATCGATTCACAGATTATAAGAAGCAAAGAATGTACACGTGTGTGTGTGTATGAGAGAGAGAGAGAGAGAGAGAGAGGAGAGAGAGAGAGAGAGAGAGAGAGAGAGAGAGAGAGAGAAAGAGAGAGAGAGAGAGAAAGAGAGAGAGAGAGAGAAGAGAGAGAGAGAGAGAGAGAGAGAGAGAGAGAGAGAGAGAGAGAGAGAGAGAGAGAGAGAGAGAGACGCACGCAAACCCACGCGCACACACTCACCTCGCCGAGAGATGATGGGGTTTTTGCGGAATATCTCTCCTCACAAATAACATCAGACAGACTATTGACCACTCGCTTCTGGACGTTGGGAAAAGATTGCTGACAGTTCTGGGCAAAGTATCGGTATACTTTCCACGTCTTTCCGAAGTCAAATGATCTCTCGATAAGCAAGGCCTTGGGTCTGAAGGTCTTAAAGGTCATAATGAGATGGGTGAAGTGGAACTCGGCCTCCAGATCCAGTTGAATGTACACGTTCTCCTTGCCGTTCTCGGCTTGCCACCACCGATTAGTTCGACCCTTGAACGATGACACTATGTTCTCGATGCGGTGACTCTGCTCCAACACACCATCTCTCCATGGTAGCCGAGAGTCACAGGTGAAACACTTGGTATCTGTTTCCAGGTAACTGACCACGCAGTAGCGCTGGGGTCGCTCCACGCCGCAGGTGGACGAAGCAGTCAAATTCACCTCGCGACCTATCAACAGATCCCCAGTAGCCGGGTAACAGCTGCCTAGCTCGCATGTTGGTTGTCTGCTGCCCTGTCCTAAGCTGCCTGTGAATAAAGAGAAGCGAAAATTAGTATAGATAACAGGAGAAACAAGAGGTGCAGCTTTACAAGAACACGTCCACATTCAACGGTGGACGTTGAGGCGACAAGTCTTCATCGGCACAATAACTACAATACGACATAACAGTAAGTGTACAACAAAAATAAGGAGAAATGAAAGAAGCAGAAAGTAAGGCATTGGGATCCATCAGAGAAACAAAAAAGTTAACACCGCCCCCGACCCCCCCCCCCCTCATTGTGTGTACAAACAGCACATAATTTAAGCCACGTATGTATAAGATATGAAATTTAAAATGCAGTCAGTTCTAAACTTCGTAATGTGTTTCGTAACTATTCTGTACCAAGCGAACCACTGTAATCGATAGGTTACAACCTACAAAATACAAGTTCTTTCTGTTAAAACGGGGGTAACAACGCAACAAACAAAAAATAATGGACTACATAAGAAAGACCATGTTTCATATACGACATATACACGGAATTAGACAAAAAAATATAATGGAATAAATAATAAAGGCTCTGTATATGCCAAATGTTCATAGAAACGGACTACATAAGAAAGACCATGGTTCATATACAAAATATACACGGAATTTGACAAAAACATAACAGAATCCATAAGAAAGTCTGTGTATGATATACCAAACGTACATAGAAACGCCGACTCTGTGGCAAAGGGGTTACTAACGCAAATCGTAATCCCGCGTACCGCGTTTGAATCACAGCTACAGGCGATTTGGCAGCAGACAGCCTTGCGTTGATTTTCATACAAAGGTATGAGTGCCGGTTGTTCAGAAAGCAATAGCAAACTACTGAACGTAAATTAATCACAAACAGCAAACAAATGCTAAATTTGACTCTATGTCATGTAAAGAGTATGCAAGTAACTAAGACATAAATAAATGAAACGGAAAATAATATAATGGCCTATTTTCTTTGCATTTTTTGTATATCCAATCTAAACAGAACTGGACAAATATACAATAGGAATACATAAAATGATATCGAGCCTATAAATATTACACGAACAATGGAGGGGTATATGCCTGGGAAGAGAGGAAGAGGAAGGCCAAAGAGAAGATGAGTGCAGGATGTGGCGGATGATCTCCAGATGGGTGTATCAGACGCGGGACATCTTGCTTGTGATCGAGAGGTTGTCCGGAAGGTTGTTATGGGAGCGAAGTTTTGGAAAGGAGGTGCTACTGAATGAATGAATGAATGAATGAATGAATGAATGAATGTCAAATTAGTTATGAGGAATGTTAGCTACCAGATTGATGATACCTATCACTTGTCTTATCTTATTTATGTGGTAAATCGAGGGATAAAAAAGTTAAAGTTAGATGCACTTCCTATACAGGACGTTGCAGTCAACACCAGCATTTTTTTTTTGCTGTTGTGACATCTTAGCAAGTTTACGTTCAGTAATTTGCCACTGCTTTCTGAACGGCCGGCACCAATACCAATTCGTAAAAAACCAACGCAAGGCGGTCTTCTGCCAAATCGCCCGTAGCTGTGTTTCGGACGCGGGTATGCGGGATTGCGAACTGCGTTCGTAGATCCTTGACCACCGAGCCAGCAAATCGAGGGACATTCATCCGAAATAAGACACATTTGCTGGCTCCGTTTGGAATATGTTATTTCCCCTCATTCTTCCCTAACCTACGAATAGATTCTACAGTCAATGTGTATTACATTTTTATTTATTTATTAACATAATCATCTCACATGCTATTATTTTTGTTATATACTGTATATATTGCCGTATTTCTTGGTTGTATTCATTATTTCTTTTGTCATCACTGTTCTCACTTTTGAACACTAAACGGGGGTAAAAATGAAGAGGAGGAGAAAAGACGAGAGAAAGAGAAGATGCTGGCATTGTTTGCAACCCGGCATGGAGAAACATCGGTGTTAGAAATAAAGGGCAGTACGAGAGAGAGAGAGAGAGAGAGAGAGAGAGAGAGAGAGAGAGAGAGAGAGAGAGAGAGAGAGAGAGAGAGAAAGAAAGAGAGAGAGAGACAGAGAGAGAGAAAGAGAGAGAGCGAGAGCGAGAGACAGAGAGAGAAAGAGAGAGATAGAGAGAAAGAGAGAGAGAAAAAGAGAGAGAGAGAGAGAGAGAGAGAGAGAGAGAGAGAGAGAGAGAGAGAGAGAGAGAGAGCGAGCGAGGTTCTGGGTAGACCGGGTGAGTATCACCACACGTCACGGAATATAAGAACACTAGTATCGCCATGGCGAAAGTAGCCTTTAGCAAGATGAAAAGCATGCTGACCAATAAAAAGATGTCAATTGAAACGAGAAAAAGAGTGCTGAGATGCTACATAGAGCCTGATTGTGAAACTTGGACAATGAGCAGTCAAGCTGGGGGGGGGGGGGGGGGGGGGGGGGGGGGGGGGGGGGGGGGGGGATAAGAACATCTGTTGGCTATAGAAATGTGGTTTCTGAGGAGAATGCAAAGAATTCCATGGACAGACAGATAAAACCAATGACCAAGTACTATAGGAAACAAATGAAAATCGTAGATTGATTAGAGAAATTAGATGTAGATAATCAACATTTTTTTTGGACATGTTATGAGAAGGAATGAATTGGAGAACTTGGTGACAACTGGCAAGATCGAAGGGAACAGACCAAGGGGAAGACCGACAAGTAAATACACGGATGGCTTGGCCACAAGGCATGGTTGAGACAGGAACACGGAGCTGATCCACGACTCTGGTGATCGAGTGAAATGGCGAGTCATGACTGCCCACGCTTTCCGGCATGGCACATGATGGATGGAGACCCCTTATTTCCATTTGTACTACTCTTAGCTGGACTTTGCTATACATGTATGTGTTTATCTGCTGTCTATATTCACAGATGTTATATTGGTGGTTATATGGGTTATATTTGGGGGGCTGCGTGGTCTCGAGGTATGGTGTCGGCCTCGAATGCTGGAGGTCCCGGGTTCAAGCCCCAGTGAGGACCGGGATTTTTTCACGTGGACTTCTGGTAACAAAAATTCCCCTGGTCTCTGTGTAGTGAGATCGGACGCCCGTGTGTATTGTTGCGCACGTAAAAAATCCCTTGGCAGTTGGAAATCGAAAAAAAGAGTAGCCTAGCGGCGCTGCCCGGGCAAAATTTCGAGTTAAAAATCTACCCAAAGTATTTCAGGATCCTCGCCGGTGCTACGGAGTTCGTGCACTGAGCTGAGTTTCTCCAGACTCAAGTTTGAGTTAGGAGGAGAACGGAGCACTTATGGGTTACACCCGTGTACCGTGATGTTGAACCATCGACTAAACTAAGGTGTTATATTTACATTCATATATTTGTATCCATTCCCATGTTCTTTATTTCAATGGTTAATGGCTATAGTTTCCTGTTTTATGTGCACCTGAGAAAAATATAAACCGTTGTTGATCCCAAAGCCACCGAGTCACGTGATTGTATTTGATTATATGCAGGGTCAATAACAAACCTGATATTGCAATTCCCATTGAAAATAACAAGGCTGAGGCGAGTGTTGTAATGGTACCTTACCCACGTGACACCAGAGACATGATAAGTTATATTCGGTTATTGTTAAATATTGTTCAGTGAAATTGGTGCCGTAAAAATGGCTTATTAAATGTATATTGTGTGGGTTGTTTCTGTCTGTTTATTTCACCTGTGGTGATGGTCAGATGCAGTGTTGGAAAATATAACACTTAGAAGATACACTGACATACTGAATTTAGAGTTTTATTTGCTCATGCTGTTTACTGCCGTGTGTGAGTTTGCACATCTGTTTACTGTCTGTGTGAGTATTATCTGTCTGTTTAATGGCTGGTTTTCATGTCTGTGTCGGTTTTCATCTGTCATTGTCAGTTTTCACATGTTTACAGTGCCTTCTCATTTGTGTCTACTTCATCGGGTGTTAACTCGACTTACGGCGCCACAACGCAACGAACCCCAAATAAGATTCCCAACTTTGCAATAACTCGGAGATGTAAGCGAATAAGAGAATTATTCATCGTCACGTCATAATATGACCACCTAGTGAATGTGAAATCATTGTATTTCTGTCTGCCTGCTCTCTCCCACTGGGCACTGGGGTGGAGTCTGCTGACAATGAAATATCTAAAACCAATGGAGGAGACGTATGACTGGATGGATCAGAAACATGGAGAACGACAGCGACTGCAAGTAAACCACAACCATTCACTAACTGGCACCTGCGGAAAATAGAAGGAATAAAATGATATGACAGAATCAACAATGTGGAGCTAGTGGTGAGAACTGGACAAATACAAGTGAAATAAGAGGTGAAGAAAAGACGCTAGTGCCAAGTAGGACATACACTGAGAAAACCCCAGAAATAGAGTAACTAGAAAGGCGGTCCGTCTGAAATCCACAGGGCGAAAGAAATAGAGGAAGACTTAAAATCACACGGAGAAGAGAGGTAAAAACAGAAATGAATATGGGAAGAACATTGTCGAAGCTGCACGGGACAGCTAAGGTTAGTAAAGTCTGGACTAAATTGGTTGAGGGCTTATGCTCCAATAAGGGATAAAAGATGAAAGAGGAATGGGGCAAATGAAGAAATAATTGCATGCTTATATCCAAACAAGTCTTTCCACAGATGTGAAGTTCTAGAACCGGCATTGCACACCCCGCTGATTTCTAACTTGGAGAGAACAAGAGACACTATGGGACTGCCCCGGTGGAGATGGTACTTCCGTACGGGGCCGGGAGGAGCATCTCTACACCAATGTCACTCCGATACATGCATGTCGTTTTCAGAGCTCAATCGACCCGACCACCAATGCAATCGGAGTCAACAGTAAACACTCAGTCGTCCAGAGGATTCACTAACCAAAGAAGTCAACCTGTTCGCCTTTTCCTTGGAAGAATTTCTAAAAAGAACACTAAAAATCTAGTGGCACACTACGACCGTCTGCAGCGTCCGTGTCAAGTGGAAACATTCCCTGTTCCAGGAAATTGCCACTTGAGTAAAAACTGCAAAAAGTAAAACATCGAGGACCGGAGAGTTACCGTGCCAGGCAAACGGAGTTAACTGGGACAGCGTGGATTGATGTAACAACTGGTTGGGACATGGCGAGACTTTTAAGCTCATAGTTCTCACGTTCAAATTGAGTTTGTATTCAGCATATAGAAGAAACGAACTTTTGAAGTATTTCCATTAAATCATTGTTTCGGCAACGTTTTGCGACTGCCGACCATTTTATTTTAAGCTACTTTTACTTCAGACAAGTAAAGACACGCCACGGCACTGAATATTGATGTGGTATCACAGAAGAGCTTTCGAAGTGGAGTCTTATTTAAAGTTTTTTGTGTGTCCTTTACAGGACGCTGCCTTCAACCCTAGCATTTATTGGCTGTCTGTGATTTACTAGGCAATGTTAGTTCAGTATTTTGTCACTGCTTTCTGAATGGCCGACGCCTTATACCATCGAAATCAAAGCAAAGCGGTCTGCTTTTAAATCGCCCGCGGCTGATTTCGAGGTCCTCAAATCTGTATGTCGGGAATGAGGAAAAGCAGTTTCGCCTTCCCCCTAAGCCAGAGGTTCTCAAACCACGGTCCGCGGGCCATTTGTGATCCGCCAGCTGGCAGAAAGTGGCCCGCGAGGCCTCGAGCAGTCATTTTCCGCAATGACCGTAATAAAAATAAATCAACGTTCCAGACTCAATGACAGTAACCTAGCTGCGCTTATGACTTTGGGCGTGACAGATTTGTGCCCAGACATTGATAAACTGGCACCTGAACTTAAGTAACTGGTTATAAAGAACAGTTACAATTGTAAATTAATTTCATAACGATTTTCTAAACTAATTTAAAATTTAAGTTAAGAAAGGTAAGAATGATATTGCACGACTTTTATAATTTTATAACGCTGTGGCCCGCTTAACTACCGAAAATAGTAGATATGGCCCTCTGCTTGAAAAGCTTGGGAACTACCAGCCCTAAGTCATAACGTTTGTTAAGAGCGTCTTAAAGTAACCAGTACATTCTAAGCTTTATCGCTCCCTGGGTATGTCCACTGTCCTTAAAATGCGCTCCATCTCACAACCGGGAACCACTGCATTCAATGAACTCCACTTTTAATTTATGTATGGTGACTGTCAATCGTTAGGACATGCTACTCAAATGTACACAAAACTTCAATGTGTTTAACACCTGAAAGGTGATGCCTGCAGCACACTTTGCGAACGGCTAGTGACTCAACAGTCGGCTGTGACCTTGGGTACATGTAACAAAGACACATCTGGGGCGTTTCGGCGTGCCTTTGTCGATCAACAGCCCATACAATACCAACACTTGTGTCTAGATCAACAACACATGACTGTACAGTCAGGAGAAAGCAAGCAACAACCACCCACACACCCCGTCCTCCTGCAAGACTATAACCACGAGGTTTTCAAAATATTTAAATAAGGACACAATTAACAGTCAAGACCCTCCATGCAACCATACTTGATGTGAAGTGTGATGAACGCGTCACTGTGTGCCATGTCGATAAGCACGATCGGTACCCGGTTTGCCATCTCACACGATCACCTGAGTCGTGGATCAGACCTGTTTTCCTGTCTCGATTATACCATGTGGCCATTCCACCCAAGCATTTAAATCTTTGCCTTACCCTGGTTCTTTTCGCAATAAATGTTGCCAGTTGTCACCAAGGCTTCAAGTTTATTTCCCCTGATCATCATCAAGTGCCATGCCAGCTGGCGTAGGCGTTTATTTCTCTCCATGTTCATGTCTCTCCCGTTCTTTGGTTTTCTGGATCAACTCATCTGATGATATTCCTCCATGCCACCGTCTCAATCCATCCAGCTTCATTTCTCTTGGTCGACATCTGCCTAATTTACCTTTGATCTCTTCAATTGTCACGATGCTTCCCAATGCCTCTCTTCTCATCACAAGACCAAAGAAAACTGTTTGGCTCTTTCTTATTGCTGTATGTAATGTTCTAGTTTCATTAGTCTCTTTCAGACAATCGTCGTTAGTTACTCTGGTAGTCCAAGGAATTCGCAACATTCGTCTCAAGAACCGCATCTGTTGCCTCCAAGTTTTTCCTAATTTGTTCATTTACATTCCAAGATTCACAGCCATACAGCAAAACAGGTTTCTATATAGCACTTCAGCATTCTCTTTCTTAAATTCAATGATAGTGACTTACAGCATAAGATATTTTTCATATTCTGAAATACAGCTTTTGCTTGCCCTACAAAACATCTTGACTGTCTACATCTAATTTCTCTAGCCAATTTTCGGGATTCATTTGCTTCTTGAAGGACTGTCTCATTTGTTTTTCTGCCCTTCCATATTATTCTTTGCATTCTCCCAGAAATAGCCATTCCGCTGCCATTATATGTTTCTCAGCGTGTCGGTTTATTGTCCAAGTTTCACGTGTACACAACAATAAAGGTTAGAAGAAAGTATACGCCAACTTATAAAAAATAAAATTATAAACAACGGCAATCGAGCAATCTCATTTGCCAAAAAGATGACAATCATGTAGTTTAGCTACTTCATCTAAAACTTTCACCTATATTGAAACATCTAAACATACCTATGTCCGCAAAACGACGGATAATAAACAGCATGTTCACACCAACCCTATGCTACCAATCTCAAACTTGGACATCGTCCAAATCCCACTTACAGGAGCTGCCAACTTAACAATCCGAGATCGAATAAGAAATGTTGTTATCAGAGAAAGACAGTGGGATCAACACCTTGTGCCACATTTATCGAAAGACATAAGATCAACTGGTTTGGCCATATCGTTAGAATGAAACACCATCAACTACCAGAACTGGTCCTACATCAAAGATCATCTGTCACGAGAGCAAGAGGTCGCCATGAAGAAAATGGATTGACGACATCAAAGACATTGTACAATTACACGGAATGACACTATCCAGTGCCGCCCATCGGGAGCTGGAACGCCAATTATTCCTCCCCACGGCGCTTGACAGCACAAGTGGAAGATGATGATCTAAAACTAATTCCAATTCCAATTTTCAAAACAAAAATTCCAAATTCGGCCTCGTTCAACCTGCCTCTTCAGCTGTGGTTATTGTTGAGGTCCGTGGCTTTTGTGGGTTTATTCACCCTAATTCTTGTCTTTTGCTTTCTTACGAGTGAGTCCTTTCTCGGACTGGTTAAGTAAGCGTTTGTGTCTGTGACGTCAGCTTAAGGGATGGTCGGCAGCTGTCCTTTGTTCCCGTCTCTGGCGGTTTCTTTTGTTGGTGAAGGTTCCTGGCTCGTTTGGCTTGACTGGTTGCAGTCCTTAAAAGGACTTTTTATTTGGTTGTTTTGCCTCCTTTTTGTGTATTTTCTGTAGGAGCTTTTCTACGTTTCCATTTTCCTTCTTGCTCCTGTTTTCTTCTTCGAGTTTGAGGTTCTGTTGCCATTCGATTTTTTCCTCTGCGGTCATCCACGGGATCATCTCCCTGTCTTCTATATAGTACGTGTAGTCTGGTCCATCCTCAAAGTCAGAATACCTATCTGGGTATACTACCGGTCTCCAGAGTTTCTTAATTATTTTCATTTCAGCTTTCTGCAGCGCTCTCTCCGCTTTAATGGTGCGTAGTATTTCTTCGTTTTCTTTCTTCATCTCCGCCATATGTTCCACTTCTTTCTTGATGTTTTGCTGGATCTTCTTTATTTCAGCAAGCAGCTTTTCATTGTCGCTGGCCGGTGTCGGTGTTTGAAGCAGCTTGATTTGCTTCTTTAGCTCATCTATCTGGTCTTGCAGTTGAGCCTTTTCCGCTTCTGAGATGCTCGTGGCTGTCTCGCACCTCCGCCTTGCTTCGTTGTATGGTGTCTTTGTGTTGATGGCAAACTTTAACACGTCTCTGTGTTGTTGCAGGTACGGACAGCCCGAGTATCTTGCTACATGCTTGCCCAGGCAGTTGGCGCACTTTATTTTGTTGTTGGGTGTTCGAAAGTCCGCGTCCAGCTTGGCCAGCGGACACTCCTTGAAGGCGTGGTGATCAGGCGCAGTACCGGCGGATTTCAGTCTTACTGCGACATGCTGCTCTGCTGTGGCCGGCCCTCTGGCATCTGGAACATTGATTGATTCTGAGGATGAATCTCTTTGGCTGTTGTATTTTCTTGTTGATTGATACTGTGGTTGGCATCTCGCTGCCTTCTGTCGTCACCACCGCCAAGGTTGTGGGGATCTTGGAGTAGGTGAGGAGCCGCTCCGCCTTCAAGAATCGGGTGTGGAGATTCTCTTCTCGTAGCTGCTTCAGGATTTCTTCGTCTGATAGCTCCACTTGGATACGCTTGATAACCCACTTCATTGTCGGTGTTTCCGACTCTGGTGTCTTTCTCCTCGCTCTGCTTCTCAGTAGGTTTGGCTCTTGTCTGTAGTGGGCTGTCGACGGTCTCCCTCGTGGTGGCTTCAGTAGTAGCTGTAGTTTCAGATTCTTTGTTACAGCTCGCAGGCAGGCTCTCCACGTTCTTCGTCTAGTCGGCTCCCATGCTGCACATCTTGGATACCGCGTGTCTCTTGGTGTTCTTTCGACGTGCCATTTTCCCCTGTAACAGGATTCTTGACTCGTTCAGGCGACTTGTCTTGATAGACAAGATAAGCACAAACAGTTTAGACACAGTCAGCAGCATTCTGTCTTTACTCATATTTATACAAGTAAATAGAATACGCTCATGAAGAAATGTCAAACATAAGGAGAATTTATGAGGTCACAAAAGTAGTTGGTTGCGTGGTTGTCCGGTAAATCCTCTGGAAGATTGACTTGTAATTCTTAAGTCCGGTGCAATGGCGTTGACGGTGTTTGAGCCATGAAAATGGCTTACCTCTATAGAAATGTGGTTTGTCTAGAGACTTTTCTCCTGACTCGATACACAGGAGTTGTATTGCAGATCCCCCATACCCCTCTCCAAACCCAGCAACTTGCGAGGTATGCAATATCGGTACGGGCACTTCATATCTACGGAGTGCCATATCAGGCTGTAACCAGCACATACGGATTGGGCTAGGATTAGGCTAGGCTGGTCAAGTGTCCACCACGGGTTTTATGTATTTAACTGCCAACAACAGGCTCCAACCCACTGCCCAGTGGGCCCATCAAAGTAATACGATGTTTAGTTTTTCCTTCTTATCCTCAACACCATGAATTATTACTAGTTTCACCATTGTAGTGAAATGGCACGTCTTTGATAGTTGGCTGTGTATCCATGACAGCATGTCGATAAAGGGATTTGAAGCTAGTTTCCTTGGTCAAACAAATGCAGAGCACTTTAAAATATGGTGTACAGATCTTTCTTCATGTCCATGTAGTGTCTGCGGTATATGACATGGGCTGAAGTAATTCTATGTAAGTTTGTCTTTAGGCGTATGTGTCTACGTTCGTAACCCAAAGATTGTGCTCTGATCCCCGGGGTGTAGACTGCTGTTTCTATCTTCAAGGTTAGGTGGACTGTGGCATTTTTGCATAAAAACCTCTCGCAGTTATATCATTTCAGTGTTAATGATCGTATATTTTACGTTTATAAAATGTGTGAGTATGTTTGGTCGGGGCAAAACGGCCCCCCTGTATGTCAGTTTGTCAACGCTTTCATTCAATATGCCCCTTTTTGATCATGGAT